>JALJCO010013953.1:0-40000 GCA_023101725.1 Atherinomorus stipes | reverse complement strand
AAAGGCTCTAGATGCTGACTGGGATTAAAGGTTCTGATGCTGACTGGGATTAATGGTTCTGATCCTGACTGGGATTAAAGGTTCTAGATGCTGACTGGGATTAAAGGTTCTGATGCTGACTGCGATTAAAGGTTCTGGATGCTGACTGGGATTAAAGGTTCTAGATGCAGACTGGGATTAAAGGCTCTGATGCTGACTGGGATTAAAGGTCCTGGATGCTGACTGGGATTAAAGGTTCTGATGCTGACTGGGATTAAAGGTTCTGATGCTGACTGGGATTAATGGTTCTGATCCTGACTGGGATTAAAGGTTCTAGATGCTGACTGGGATTAAAAGTTCTGGATGCTGACTGGGATTAAAGGCTCTAGATGCTGACTGGGATTAAAGGTTCTGGATGCTGACTGGGATTAAAGGTTCTAGATGCAGACTGGGATTAAAGGTTCTGATGCTGACTGGGATTAATGGTTCTGATCCTGACTGGGATTAAAGGTTCTAGATGCTGACTGGGATTAAAGGTTCTGATGGTGACTGGGATTAAAGGTTCTAGATGCTGACTGGGATTAAAGGTTCTGATGCTGACTGGGATTAAAGGTTTAAAGGTTCTGATGCTGACTGGGATTAAAGGTTCTGATGCTGACTGGGATTAAAGGTTCTAGATGCAGACTGGGATTAAAGGTTCTGATGCTGACTGGGATTAAAGGTTCTGATGCTGACTGCGATTAAAGGTTCTGATGCTGACTGGGATTAAAGGTTCTAGATGCAGACTGGGATTAAAGGCTCTGATGCTGACTGGGATTAAAGGCTCTAGATGCTGACTGGGATTAAAGGTTCTGGATGCTGACTGGGATTAAAGGTTCTGATGCTGACTGGGATTAAAGGCTATAGATGCTGACTGGGATTAAAGGTTCTGGATGCTGACTGGGATTAAAGGTTCTGGATGCAGACTGGCATTAAAGGTTCTGATGCTGACTGGGATTAAAGGTTCTGATGCTGACTGGGATTAAAGGTTCTCATGATGACTGGGATTAAAGGTTCTGATGCTGAATGGGATTAAAGGTTCTGATGTTGACTGGGATTAAAAGTTCTGATGCTGACTGGGATTAAAGGTTCTGATGCAGACTGGGATTAAAGGTTCTGATGCTGACTGGGACTAAAGGTTCTGATGCTGACTGGGATTAAAGGTTCTGATGTTGGCTGGGATTAAAGGTTCTGATGCTGACTGTGATTAAAGGTTCTGATGTCGACTGGGATTAAAAGTTCTGATGCTGACTGGGATTAAAGGTTCTGATGCTGACTGGCATTAAAGGTTCTGATGCTGACTGGGATTAAAGGTTCTAGATGCTGACTGGGATTAAAGGTTCTGATGCTGACTGGGATTAAAGGTTCTGATGCTGACTGAGATTAAAGGTTCTGATGCTGACTGAGATTAAAGGTTCTGATGCTGACTGGGATTAAAGGTTCTGATGCTGACTGGGATTAAAGGTTCTGATGCTGACTGGGATTAAAGGTTCTGATGCTGAGTGGAATTAAAGGTTCTGATGCTGACTGGGATTAAAGGTTCTAGATGCAGACTGGGATTAAAGGTTCTGATGCTGACTGGGATTAAAGGTTCTAGATGCTGACTGGAATTAAAGATTCTGATACTGACTGGGATTAAAGGTTCTGATGCTGACTGGGATTAAAGGTTCTGATGCTGACTGGAATTAAAGGTTCTGATGCTGACTGGGATTAAAGGTTCTGATGCTGACTGGGATTAAAGGTTCTAGATGCTGACTGGGATTAAAGGTTCTGATGCTGACTGGGATTAAAGGTTCTGATGCTGACTGGGATTAAAGGTTATGATGCTGACTGGGATTAAAGGTTCTAGATGCAGACTGGGATTAAAGGTTCTGATGCTGACTGGGATTAATGGTTCTGATCCTGACTGGGATTAAAGGTTCTAGATGCTGACTGGGATTAAAGGTTCTGATACTGACTGGGATTAAAGGTTCTAGATGCTGACTGGGATTAAAGATTCTGATGTTGACTGGGATTAAAGGTTCTGATGCTGACTGGGATTAAAGGTTCTGATGCTGACTGGGATTAAAGGTTCTAGATGCAGACTGGGATTAAAGGTTCTGATGCTGACTGGGATTAAAGGTTCTGATGCTGACTGCGATTAAAGGTTCTGGATGCTGACTGGGATTAAAGGTTCTAGATGCAGACTGGGATTAAAGGCTCTGATGCTGACTGGGATTAAAGGTTCTGGATGCTGACTGGGATTAAAGGTTCTGATGCTGACTGGGATTAAAGGTTCTGATGCTGACTGGGATTAATGGTTCTGATCCTGACTGGGATTAAAGGTTCTAGATGCTGACTGGGATTAAAGGTTCTGGATGCTGACTGGGATTAAAGTCTCTAGATGCTGACTGGGATTAAAGGTTCTGGATGCTGACTGGGATTAAAGGTTCTGATGCTGACTGGGATTAATGGTTCTGATCCTGACTGGGATTAAAGGTTTTAGATGCTGACTGGGATTAAAGGTTCTGATACTGACTGGGATTAAAGGTTCTAGATGCTGACTGGGATTAAAGATTCTGATGCTGACTGGGATTAAAGGTTTAAAGGTTCTGATGCTGACTGGGATTAAAGGTTCTGATGCTGACTGGGATTAAAGGTTCTAGATGCAGACTGGGATTAAAGGTTCTGATGCTGACTGGGATTAAAGGTTCTAGATGCTGACTGGGATTAAAGGTTCTGATGTTGACTGGGATTAAAGGTTTTGATGCTGACTGGGATTAAAGGTTCTGATGCTGACTGGGATTAAAGGTTCTGATGCTGACTGGGATTAAAGGTTCTAGATGCAGACTGGGATTAAAGGTTCTGATGCTGACTGGGATTAATGGTTCTGATCCTGACTGGGATTAAAGGTTCTAGATGCTGACTGGGATTAAAGGTTCTGATACTGACTGGGATTAAAGGTTCTAGATGCTGACTGGGATTAAAGATTCTGATGCTGACTGGGATTAAAGGTTCTGATGCTGACTGGGATTAAAGGTTCTGATGCTGACTGGGATTAAAGGTTCTAGATGCAGACTGGGATTAAAGGTTCTGATGCTGACTGGGATTAAAGGTTCTGGATGCTGACTGGGATTAAAGGTTCTGATGCTGACTGGGATTAAAGGTTCTGATGCTGACTGGGATTAATGGTTCTGATCCTGACTGGGATTAAAGGTTCTAGATGCTGACTGGGATTAAAGGTTCTGGATGCTGACTGGGATTAAAGGCTCTAGATGCTGACTGGGATTAAAGGTTCTGGATGCTGACTGGGATTAAAGGTTCTAGATGCAGACTGGGATTAAAGGTTCTGATGCTGACTGGGATTAATGGTTCTGATCCTGACTGGGATTAAAGGTTTTAGATGCTGACTGGGATTAAAGGTTCTGATACTGACTGGGATTAAAGGTTCTAGATGCTGACTGGGATTAAAGATTCTGATGCTGACTGGGATTAAAGGTTTAAAGGTTCTGATGCTGACTGGGATTAAAGGTTCTGATGCTGACTGGGATTAAAGGTTCTAGATGCAGACTGGGATTAAAGGTTCTGATGCTGACTGGGATTAAAGGTTCTGATGCTGACTGCGATTAAAGGTTCTGATGCTGACTGGGATTAAAGGTTCTAGATTCAGACTGGGATTAAAGGCTCTGATGCTGACTGGGATTAAAGGCTCTAGATGCTGACTGGGATTAAAGGTTCTGGATGCTGACTGGGATTAAAGGTTCTGATGCTGACTGGGATTAAAGGCTCTAGATGCTGACTGGGATTAAAGGTTCTGGATGCTGACTGGGATTAAAGGTTCTGATGCTGACTGGGATTAAAGGTTCTCATGATGACTGGGATTAAAGTTTCTGATGCTGACTGGGATTAAAAGTTCTGATGCTCAC
The DNA here is from genome assembly GCA_023101725.1 of Atherinomorus stipes. NCBI lineage: Eukaryota > Metazoa > Chordata > Actinopteri > Atheriniformes > Atherinidae > Atherinomorus > Atherinomorus stipes. Next base: position 36,077 of record JALJCO010013953.1, on the reverse strand, counting down.
TGGGATTAAAGGTTCTGATGCAGACTGGGACTAAAGGTTCTGATGCTGACTGGGATTAAAAGTTCTGATGCTGACTGGGATTAAAGGTTCTGATGCTGACTGGGATTAAAGGTTCTCATGATGACTGGGATTAAAGGTTCTGATGCTGACTGGGACTAAAGGTTCTGATGCTGACTGGGATTAAAGGTTCTGATGCTGACTGTGATGAAAGGTTCTGATGTTGACTGGGATTAAAAGTTCTGATTCTGACTGGGATTAAAGGTTCTGATGCTGACTGGGATTAAAGGTTCTGATGCTGACTGGGATTAAAGGTTCTAGATGCTGACTGGGATTAAAGGTTCTGATGCTGACTGAGATTAAAGGTTCTGATGCTGACTGAGATTAAAGGTTCTGATGCTGACTGGGATTAAAGGTTCTAATGCTGACTGGGATTAAAGGTTCTGATGCTGACTGGGATTGAAGGTTCTGATGCTGACTGAGATTAAAGGTTCTGATGCTGACTGGGATTAAATGTTCTGGATGCTGACTGGGATTAAAGGTTCTATATGCTGACTGGGATTAAAGGTTCTGATGCTGACTGGGATTAAAGGTTCTGATGCTGACTGGGATTAAAGGTTCTGATGCTGACTGAGATTAAAGGTTCTGATGCTGACTGAGATTAAAGGTTCTGATGCTGACTGGGATTAAAGGTTCTATATGCTGACTGGGATTAAAGGTTCTGATGCTGACTGGGATTAAAGGTTCTATATGCTGACTGGGATTAAAGGTTCTGATGCTGACTGAGATTAAAGGTTCTGATGCTGACTGAGATTAAAGGTTCTGATGCTGACTGGGATTAAAGGTTTTAGATGCTGACTGGAATTAAAGGTTCTGATGCTGACTGGGATTAAAGGTTCTGATGCTGACTGGGATTAAAGGTTCTATATGCTGACTGGGATTAAAGGTTCTGGATGCTGACTGAGATTAAAGGTTCTGATGCTGACTGGGATTAAAGGTTCTGATGCTGACTGGGATTAAAGGTTCTGATGCTGACTGGGATTAAAGGTTCTATATGCTGACTGGGATTAAAGGTTCTATATGCTGACTTGGATAAAAGGTTCTGATGCTGACTGGGATTAAAGGTTCTGATGCTGACTGGGATTAAAGGTTCTATATGCTGACTTGGATTAAAGGTTCTGATGCTGACTGGGATTAAAGGTTCTGATGCTGACTGGGATTAAAGGTTCTGATGCTGACTGGGATTAAAGGTTCTGATGCTGACTGGGATTAAAGGTTCTAGATGCTGACTGGGATTAAAGGTTCTAGATGCTGACTGGGATTAAAGGTTCTGATGCTGACTGGGATTAAAGGTTCTAGATGCTGACTGGGATTAAAGGTTCTGATGGTGACTGGGATTAAAGGTTCTGATACTGACTGGGATTAAAGGTTCTGCAGGTTCAGATTAACGTAAAGCAGTTGGACCCGTGTCAGATTAAAGCATTTTTCAGGGTTCAGGTTTCCCTTCATTGATCGGTGTTTTTTGTCCGACTTATTGAAATGACGTAAGCAGAACGAGGAGACAGAAGTTCGTGGTTCTTCTTTTCTGAATCGTGTCTGAAGAAACAAACTCTGATTCTGCCAGTTTGGATCCTCACAGGAACCCTGGAAGTTTCAGCTGTGAATCGTGTTCTGTGCCTGAACTTGTTCTTTTGTTCTGATTCTGGTATTATTCTCCTTTAAACTTCATCCGTTTAAAATACCAGAACATTCCTCCATTTTCTTACATCAGTTCTGCAGACTGAATGGAACGTGGATGATGTCCTCATGCCTGTTTCTCTGAGCTGCAGATGAAGGCCCGCGGGCCAGAACCCGCTGTGCCTGGAGTCCTGCTCCTGCATCCACCTGTGATGGAACCAGCAGTCCGGTGAGGTTTGGAGGTGTGAGACGGTGCTGGAAGGATCTGCCTGGAACGGGTCAGAACCAGCAGTCCGGTGAGGTGTGAGTCGGTGCTGGGAGGATCCGCCTGGAACGGGTCAGAACCAGCAGTCCGGTGAGGTGTGAGTTGGTGCTGGGAGGATCCGCCTGGAACGGGTCAGAACCAGCAGTCCGGTGAGGTTTGGAGGTGTGAGACGGTGCTGGAAGGATCCGTCTGGAACGGGTCAGAACCAGCAGTCCGGTTCTGTCAGACCTGCTCCAGACTCCCTCTAATCCCCGTGACTCGCCCACACCGGCGCACCTTCCAGACAGTCTGCGGCAGCCGCAGAGATAATCCGGGTTTACGCGGCCGAGTCCTGGAAAGCTGCGGTTCTGGGGGCCCGTTCTGGCGGCTGTTTGGACCCACGCCGGGCTTCTGCGGCCGGTGAAGAAACTGCTGCTTTATTTGGACCTTTCTAGTCATTTTGTGCTGCAACAACAAACACGAGTGACCTGGAACGCGTCCTGATTTGGGTTCTGCAGCTGTTTTTGGAGAACAATGGACGCTGCTCTGCAGCCTCGTCCCTCACTGTCAGAGCAGGAGACACGGGGACGCCGCAGAGACACGACCCTTACTGTCAGAGCAGGAGACACGGGGACGCCGTGGGGACACGACCCTCACTGTCAGAGCAGGAGACACGGGGACGCCGCGGGGACACGACCCTCACTGTCAGAGCAGGAGACACGGGGACACGTCCCTCACTGTCAGAGCAGGAGACACGGGGACACGACCCTCACTGTCAGAGCAGGAGACACGGGGACGCCGTGGGGACACGACCCTCACTGTCAGAGCAGGAGACACGGGGACACGACCCTCACTGTCAGAGCATGAGACACGGGGACACCGCGGGGACACGTCCCTCATTATCAGAGCAGGAGCAACGGGGACGCCGCGGAGACACGTCCCTCACTGTCAGAGCAGGAGCCACAACAGGACATCAGAGACACGTCCCCACAGCGGAGACATCACAGACCAAGGACATCAGAGACACGTCCCCACAGCGGAGACATCAGAGACCAAGGACATCAGAGACACGTCCCCACAGCGGAGACATCAGAGACATGTCCCCACAGCGGGGACATCAGGGACCACGTCCCCACAGCGGAGACATCAGAGACATGTCCCCACAGCGGGGACATCAGAGACCAAGGACATCAGAGACACGTCCCCACAGCGGAGACATCACAGACCAAGGACATCAGAGACCAGCCCCACAGCGGAGACATCAGAGACCAAGGACATCAGAGACACGTCCCCACAGCGGAGACATCAGAGACATGTCCCCACAGCGGGGACATCAGGGACCACGTCCCCACAGCGGAGACATCAGAGACATGTCCCCACAGCGGAGACATCAGAGACATGTCCCCACAGCGGGGACATCAGAGACCAAGGACATCAGAGACACGTCCCCACAGCGGAGACATCAGAGACCAAGGACATCAGAGACACGTCCCCACAGCGGAGACATCAGAGACATGTCCCCACAGCGGGGACATCAGGGACCACGTCCCCACAGCGGACACATCAGAGACATGTCCCCACAGCGGAGACATCAGAGACATGTCCCCACAGCGGGGACATCAGGGACCACGTCCCCACAGCGGGGACATCAGAGACACGTCCCCACAGCGGAGACATCAGAGACATGTCCCCACAGCGGAGACATCAGAGACACGTCCCCACAGCGGAGACATCAGAGACCACGTCCTCACAGCGGGGACATCAAAGACACGTCCCCACAGCAGGGACATATGAGACACGTCCCCACAGCGGAGACATCAGAGACACATCCCCACAGCGGGGACATCAGAGACCACGTCCCCACAGCAGGGACATATGAGACACGTCCCCACAGCGGAGACATCAGAGACACATCCCCACAGCGGGGACATCAGAGACCACGTCCCCACAGCGGAGACATCAGAGACCAAGGACATCAGAGACCACGTCCCCACAGCAGGGACATATGAGACACGTCCCCACAGCGGAGACATCAGAGACACATCCCCACAGCGGGGACATCAGAGACCACGTCCCCACAGCAGGGACATATGAGACACGTCCCCAGAGCGGAGACATCAGAGACACATCCCCACAGCGGGGACATCAGAGACCACGGACATCAGAGACACGTCCCCACAGCGGGACATCAGAGACCACGTCCCCACAGCGGGACATCAGAGACCACGGACATCAGAGACACGTCCCCACAGCGGGGACATCAGAGACCACGGACATCAGAGACACGTCCCCACAGCAGGGACATCTGAGACACGTCCCCACAGCGGAGACATCAGAGACACGTCCCCACAGCGGGGACATCAGAGACCACGGACATCAGAGACACGTCCCCACAGCGGAGACATCAGAGACACGTCCCCACAGCGGGGACATCAGAGACACGTCCCCACAGCGGAGACATCAGAGACCACGTCCTCACAGCGGAGACATCAGAGACCACGTCCTCACAGCGGAGACATCAGAGACACGTCCCCACAGCGGAGACATCAGAGACTCGTCCCCACAGCGGGGACATCAGAGACGCGTCCCCACAGCGGAGACATCAGAGACACGTCCCCACAGCAGAGACATCAGAGACCACGGACATCAGAGACACGTCCCCACAGCGGGACATCAGAGACCACGTCCCCACAGCGGGGACATCAGAGACCACGGACATCAGAGACACGTCCCCACAGCGGGACATCAGAGACCACGTCCCCACAGCGGGACATCAGAGACCACGTCCCCACAGCGGAGACATCAGAGACCACGTCCTCACAGCGGGGACATCAGAGACACGTCCCCACAGCGGAGACATCAGAGACACGTCCCCACAGCGGAGACATCAGAGATCAAGGACATCAGAGACACGTCCCCACAGCGGAGACATCAGAGACCACGGACATCAAAGACCACGTCCCCACAGCGGGGACATCAGAGACACGTCCCCACAGCGGAGACATCAGAGACACGTCCCCACAGCGGAGACATCAGAGACCACGTCCCCACAGCGGAGACATCAGAGACACGTCCCCACAGCGGGGACATCAGAGACAAGTCCCCACAGCGGAGACATCAGAGACACGTCCCCACAGCGGAGACATCAGAGACCACGTCCCCACAGCGGAGACATCAGAGACAAGTCCCCACAGCGGAGACATCAGAGACCACGTCCCCACAGCGGAGACATCAGAGACCACGTCCCCACAGCGGAGACATCAGAGACACGTCCCCACAGCGGAGACATCAGAGACAACGTCCCCACAGCGGAGACATCAGAGACGCGTCCCCACAGCGGGGATATCTGAGACACGTCCCCACAGCGGGGATATCTGAGACACGTCCCCACAGCGGAGACATCAGAGACACGTCCCCACAGCGGGGACAAAAGGGACCACGGACATCAGGGACCACGTCCTCACAGCGGAGACATCAGAGATCAAGGACATCAGAGACCACGTCCCCACAGCGGAGACATGAGAGACACGTCCCCACAGCGGGGATATCTGAGACACGTCCCCACAGCGGAGACATCAGAGACCACGTCCCCACAGCGGAGACATCAGAGACACGTCCCCACAGCGGAGACATCAGAGACACGTCCCCACAGCAGAGACATCAGAGACCAAGGACATCTGAGACACGTCCCCACAGCGGGGACATCAGAGACACGTCCCCACAGCGGAGACATCAGAGACCAAGGACATCTGAGACACGTCCCCACAGCGGGACATAAGGGACCACGGACATCAAAGACCACGTCCCCACAGCGGAGACATCAGAGACCACGTCCTCACAGCAGGGACATCAGGGACCACGTCCCCACAGCGGGGACATCAGAGACCACGGACATCAAAGACCACGTCCCCACAGTGGAGACATCAGAGACCACGTCCTCACAGCGGAGACATCAGAGACCAAGGACATCTGAGACACGTCCCCACAGCGGGGACATCAGAGACACGTCCCCACAGCGGAGACATCAGAGACCAAGGACATCAAAGGCCACGTCCCCACAGCAGGGACATCTGAGACACGTCCCCACAGCAGAGACATCAGAGACACGTCCTCACAGCAAGATTCTGAATCTGATTCTAAGTCTGATTGTGATTTTGATTCTGATTCTGGGTCTGACTCCAAATCTGATTCATATTCTCACTCTAAGTCTGATTCTGAATCTGATTTTTATTCTGATTTGGAATCTGATCTGACTCTGAGTTTTCCACTGAGTAGAGACGTCTCAGCAGCTGAAGATTGATCAGAAATGATCCTCCACATGATCTTCTGTCTGTCTGTGATCAGTTTACCAGAACATGTCCTTCATCAGATGGACGTCCTCCGTTCCACTTTCTGAGATACAACAGAAACGTCTTTGTTCATTCATGTTTATTTATCTGAGCGGTGTTGTAGGACAGATGGCGGCCTGGCCAACATGGCAGCGAAACATCCGTCCCGGGTCTGAACAGAAACGTTTCTCAGAGCTTCTTCTTCTCAGACTTCACTGTTTCTGCTTCTTTCAGATCGTCCAGGTCGCGTTGTTGTGTCACATCCAGCTTCTTTATCCCGGCGCATGTGGGTGATAGAGGAAGTCCAGCAGAGAAGGAGATGCTATCAGCAGCTGCAGACACAGAGCAGGAAACCACAGCTGCAGGCGGCATCCGAGAGCAGGCCGGGAGGAGGACGTCTCTGTAACCGAAGGTCGGATGTCGTGGTGGTTTTCTCTCAGTCTGCTCCGCATCGCTCTTATCTCACTTACATAAGACGGGATTACCTCACGCTGCAGCCACCGCGTCTCACCGCCAGCTGGAAGCAGCAGCTGCAGGAACCTCCCATGGAAACGGTCCAGGAGACGTCCCCAAAGACGCAGGTAGAACCTTCTCAGAATCAGACGTCCCCAAAGACGCAGGTAGAACCTTCTCAGAATCAGACGTCCCCAAAGACGAAGGTAGAACCATCTCAGAATCAGACGTCCCCAAAGACGCAGGGAGAACCTTCTCAGAATCAGACGTCCCCAAAGACGAAGGTAGAACCTTCTCAGAATCAGACGTCCCCAAAGACGCAGGTAGAACCTTCTCAGAATCAGACGTCCCCAAAGACGCAGGTAGAACCTTCTCAGAATCAGACGTCCCCAAAGACGCAGGTAGAACCTTCTCAGAATCAGACGTCCCCAAAGACGCAGGTAGAACCTTCTCAGAATCAGACGTCCCCAAAGACGCAGGTAGAACCTTCTCAGAATCAGACGTCCCCAAAGACGAAGGTAGAACCTTCTCAGAATCAGACGTCCCCAAAGACGCAGGTAGAACCTTCTCAGAATCAGACGTCCCCAAAGACGCAGGTAGAACCTTCTCAGAATCAGACGTCCCCAAAGACGCAGGTAGAACCTTCTCAGAATCAGACGTCCCCAAAGACGCAGGTAGAACCATCTCAGAATCAGACGTCCCCAAAGACGCAGGTAGAACCTTCTCAGAATCAGACGTCCCCAAAGACGCAGGTAGAACCTTCTCAGAATCAGACGTCCCCAAAGACGCAGGTAGAACCTTCTCAGAATCAGACGTCCCCAAAGACGCAGGTAGAACCTTCTCAGAATCAGACGTCCCCAAAGACGCAGGTAGAACCTTCTCAGAATCAGACGTCCCCAAAGACGCAGGGAGAACCATCTCAGAATCAGACGTCCCCAAAGACGCAGGTAGAACCTTCTCAGAATCACACGTCCCCAAAGACGAAGGTAGAACCTTCTCAGAATCAGACGTCCCCAAAGACGCAGGTAGAACCTTCTCAGAATCAGACGTCCCCAAAGACGCAGGTAGAACCTTCTCAGAATCAGACGTCCCCAAAGACGAAGGTAGAACCTTCTCAGAATCAGACGTCCCCAAAGACGCAGGTAGAACCTTCTCAGAATCAGACGTCCCCAAAGACGAAGGTAGAACCTTCTCAGAATCAGACGTCCCCAAAGACGCAGGTAGAACCTTCTCAGAATCAGACGTCCCCAAAGACGAAGGTAGAACCTTCAGACGTCCCCAAAGACGCAGGTAGAACCTTCTCAGAATCAGACGTCCCCAAAGACGCAGGTAGAACCTTCTCAGAATCAGACGTCCCCAAAGACGCAGGTAGAACCTTCTCAGAATCAGACGTCCCCAAAGACGCAGGTAGAACCTTCTCAGAATCAGACGACCCCGAAGACGCAGGGAGAACCTTCTCAGAATCAGACGTCCCCAAAGACGCAGGGAGAACCTTCTCAGAATCAGACGTCCCCAAAGACGCAGGTAGAACCTTCTCAGAATCAGACGTCCCCAAAGACGCAGGTAGAACCTTCTCAGAATCAGACGTCCCCAAAGACGCAGGTAGAACCTTCTCAGAATCAGACGTCCCCAAAGACGCAGGGAGAACCTTCTCAGAATCAGACGTCCCCAAAGACGAAGGTAGAACCTTCAGACGTCCCCAAAGACGCAGGTAGAACCTTCTCAGAATCAGACGTCCCCAAAGACGAAGGTAGAACCTTCTCAGAATCAGACGTCCCCAAAGACGAAGGTAGAACCTTCTCAGAATCAGACGTCCCCAAAGACGAAGGTAGAACCTTCTCAGAATCAGACGTCCCCAAAGACGAAGGTAGAACCTTCAGACGTCCCCAAAGACGCAGGTAGAACCTTCTCAGAATCAGACGTCCCCAAAGACGAAGGTAGAACCTTCTCAGAATCAGACGTCCCCAAAGACGAAGGTAGAACCTTCTCAGAATCAGACGTCCCCAAAGACGAAGGTAGAACCTTCTCAGAATCAGACATCCCCAAAGACGCAGGTAGAACCTTCAGACGATGGGATTACTGAGGAACCATGGGGAGAACCGGCAATACACATGGATCCATTTACCCATCCATCTGTTCATCCTTCCATCTGTTCATCCTTTCATCCATCCATCTGTTAATCCATCCATCCATCCTTCCATCTGTTCATTCATCCATCCATCCATCCATCTGTTCATCCATCCATCCTTCCATCTGTTCATTCATCCATCCATCCATCTGTTCATCCATCCATTCATCCATCCATCTGTTCATCCATCATCCATCCTTCCACCTGTTCATCCATCCATCCATCCATCCATCCATCCATCCATCCATCTGTTCATCTTTCCATCCATCCATCCATCCATCCTTCCATCTGTTCATCCATCCATCTATCTGTTCATCCATCCATCCTTCCATCCATCCATCCATCCATCCTTCCATCCATCCTTCCATCTGTTCATCCATCCATCCATCTGTTCATTCATCCATCCATCCATCAATCCTTCCATCTGTTCATCTATCCATCCATCCATCCATCTGTTCATCCATCCATCCTTCCATCCATCCTTCCATCTGTTCATCCATCCATCCTTCCATCCATCCTTCCATCTGTTCATCCATCCATCCATCCTTCCATCTTTTCATCCATCTATCCATCCTTCCATCTGTTCATCCATCCTTCCATCCATCCTTCCATCTGTTCATCCTTCCATCCATCCTTCCACCTGTTCATCCATCCATCCTTCCATCTGTTCATCCATCCATCCATCCATCCATCTGTTCATCCTTCCATCCATCCTTCCATCTGTTCATCCATCAATCCATCCATCCTTCCATCTGTTCATCCTTCCATCCATTCTTCCACCTGTTCATCCATCCATCCTTCCATCTGTTCATCCATCCATCCATCCATCTGTTCATCCTTCCATCCATCCTTCCATCTGTTCATCCATCCATCCATCCATCCATCCATCTGTTCATCCTTCCATCCATCCTTCCATCTGTTCATCCATCCATCCATCCATCCATCCATCCATCCATCTGTTCATCCTTCCATCCATCCATCTGTTCATCCATCCATCCATCCTTCCATCTGTTCATCCATCCATCCATCCATCTGTTCATCCTTCCATCTGTTCATCCATCCATCCATCCGTCTGTTCATCCTTCCATCCATCCTTCCATCTGTTCATCCTTCCATCCATCCTTCCACCTGTTCATCCATCCATCCATCCATCCATCCATCCATCTGTTCATCCTTCCATCCATCCATCTGTTCATCCATCCTTCCATCTGTTCATCCATCCATCCATCCATCCATCCTTCCATCCTTCCATCCTTCCATCCATCCTTCCATCTGTTCATTCATCCATCCATCTGTTCATCCATCCATTCATCTGTTTATCCATCCATCCTTCCATCTGTTCATTCATCCATCCATTCATCAATCCATCCATCCATCCTTCCATCTGTTCATTCATCCATCCATCTGTTCATCCATCCATTCATCTGTTTATCCATCCATCCATCCATCTGTTCATTCATCCATCCATTCATCCATCCATCCATCCATCCTTCCATCTGTTCATCCATCCATCCATCCATCCATCCTCCCATCCTTCCATCCATCCTTCCATCTGTTCATCCATCCATCCATCCTTCCATCTGTTCATTCATCCATCCATCTGTTCATCCATCCATTCATCTGTTTCTCCATCCATCCATCCTTCCATCCATCCTTCCATCTGTTCATTCATCCATCCATTCATCCATCCATCCATCCTTCCATCTGTTGATTCATCCATCCATTCATCCATCCATCCATCCATCCTTCCATCTGTTCATTCATCCATCCATTCATCCATCCATCCATCCTTCCATCTGTTCATTCATCCATCCATTCATCCATCCATCCATCCATCCTTCCATCTGTTCATTCATCCATCCATTCATCCATCCATCCATCCTTCCATCTGTTCATTCATCCATCCATTCATCCATCCTTCCCTCCATCCTTCCATCTGTTCATTCATCCATCCATCCATCCTTCCATCCATCCTTCCATCTGTTCATTCATCCATCCATCCATCCATCTGCTCATTTATCCATCCATCTGTTCATCCATCTGTTCATCCATCCATCCATCTGTTCATTCATCCATCCATCCATCCATCTGTTCATTTTTATCCATCCATCTGTTCATTTATCCATCCATTCATCCATCCATCCATCCTTCCATCTGTTCATTCATCCATCCATTCATCCATCCTTCCATCCATCCTTCCATCTGTTCATTCATCCATCCATTCATCCATCCATCCATCCTTCCATCTGTTCATTCATCCATCCTTCCATCCATCTGTTCATCCATCCATCCATCCATCCATCCATCCATTCATCCATATGTTCATTCATCCATCCATCCAACCATCTGCTCATTTATCCATCCATCTGTTCATCCATCTGTTCATCCATCCATCCATCTGTTCATTCATCCATCCATCCATCCATCTGTTCATTTTTATCCATCCATCTGTTCATTTATCCATCCTTCCATCCATCTGTTCATCCATCCATCCATCCATCCATCCCTTCCATCCATCCTTCCATCTGTTCATTCATCCATCCATCCATCCATCTGCTCATTTATCCATCCATCTGTTCATCCATCCATTCATCTGTTTATCCATCCATCCCTCCATCTGTTCATTTATCCATCCATCCATCCATCCATCCTTCCATCTGTTCATTCATCCATCCATCCATCTGCTCATTTATCCATCATCTGTTCATCCATCCATTCATCCATCCATCCATCAGTTCATTCATCCATCCATCCATCCATCTGTTCATCCGTTCACTATGAATAAAACATGTTTATGTTCTACTGAGAATAAAACATGTTTATGTTCTACTGGGAATAAAACATGTTTACGTTCTACTGGGAATAAAACATGTTTACGTTCTACTGAGAATAAAACATGTTTATGTTCTACTGGGAATAAAACATGTTTACGTTCTACTGAGAATAAAACATGTTTATGTTCTACTGAGAATAAAACATGTTTACGTTCTACTGAGAATAAAACATGTTTATGTTCTACTGAGAATAAACATGTTTTTGTTCTACTGAGAATAAACATGTTTACGTTCTACTGAGAATAGAACATGTTTATGTTCTACTGAGAGTAAACATGTTTACGTTCTACTGAGAATAGAACATGTTTACGTTCTACTGAGAATAAAACATGTTTACGTTCTACTGAGAATAAAACATGTTTACGTTCTACTGAGAATAGAACATGTTTACGTTCTACTGGGAATAAAACATGTTTATGTTCTACTGGGAATAAAACGTGTTTATGTTCTACTGAGAATAAAACATGTTTACGTTCTACTAAGAATAGAACATGTTTACGTTCTACTGAGAATAAAACATGTTTATGTTCTACTGAGAATAGAACATGTTTACGTTCTACTGAGAATAAAACATGTTTATGTTCTACTGAGAATAGAACATGTTTATGTTCTACTGAGAATAAAACATGTTTATGTTCTACTGGGAATAAAACATGTTTATGTTCTACTGAGAATAGAACATGTTTACGTTCTACTGAGAATAAAACATGTTTTTGTTCTACTGAGAATAAACATGTTTACGTTCTACTGAGAATAGAACATGTTTACGTTCTACTGAGAATAAAACATGTTTACGTTCTACAGAGAATAGAACATGTTTATGTTCTACTGAGAATAAAACATGTTTACGTTCTACTGAGAATAGAACATGTTTACGTTCTACTGAGAATAAAACATGTTTTTGTTCTACTGAGAATAAACATGTTTACGTTCTACTGAGAATAGAACATGTTTACGTTCTACTGAGAATAAAACATGTTTACGTTCTACAGAGAATAGAACATGTTTATGTTCTACTGAGAATAAAACATGTTTACGTTCTACTGAGAATAGAACATGTTTACGTTCTACTGAGAATAAAACATGTTTTTGTTCTACTGAGAATAAACATGTTTACGTTCTACTGAGAATAGAACATTTTTACGTTCTACTGAGAATAAAACATGTTTACGTTCTACTGAGAATAGAACATGTTTACGTTCTACTGAGAATAAAACATGTTTACGTTCTACTGAGAATAAAACATGTTTACGTTCTACTGAGAATAAACATGTTTTTGTTCTACTGAGAATAAACATGTTTACGTACTACTGAAAATAGAACATGTTTACGTTCTACTGAGAATAAAACATGTTTATGTTCTACTGAGAATAGAACATGTTTACGTTCTACTGAGAATAAAACATGTTTTTGTTCTACTGAGAATAAACATGTTTTTGTTCTACTGAAAATAAACATGTTTACGTTCTACTGAGAATAGAACATGTTTACGTTCTACTGGGAATAAAACATGTTTATGTTCTACTGAGAAGAAAACATGTTTTTGTTCTACTGAGAATAAACATGTTTTTGTTCTACTGAGAATAAAACATGTTTATGTTCTACTGAGAATAAAACAGTTTATGTTCTACTGAGAATACAACGTGTTTATGTTCTACTGAGAATAGAACATGTTTACGTTCTACTGGGAATAAAACATGTTTATGTTCTACTGAGAATAAAACATGTTTTTGTTCTACTGAGAATAAACATGTTTTTGTTCTACTGAGAATAAAACATGTTTATGTTCTACTGAAAATAAAAAATGTTTATGTTCTACTGGGAATAAAACATGTTCATGTTCTACTGAGAATAAAACATGTTTATGTTCTACTGGGAATAAAACATGTTTATGTTCTACTGAGAATAAACATGTTTTTGTTCTACTGAGAATAAAACATGTTTATGTTCTACTGAGAATAAACATGTTTTTGTTCTACTGAGAATAAAACATGTTTATGTTCTACTGAGAATAAACATGTTTTTGTTCTACTGAGAATAAAACATGTTTATGTTCTACTGAGAATAAACATGTTTTTGTTCTACTGAGAATAAAACATGTTTATGTTCTACTGAGAATAAACATGTTTATGTTCTACTGAGAATAAAACATGTTTACGTTCTACTGAGAATAGAACATGTTTACGTTCTACTGAGAATAAAACATGTTTACGTTCTACTGAGCATAAAACATGTTTACGTTCTACTGAGAATAAACATGTTTTTGTTCTACTGAGAATAAACATGTTTACGTTCTACTGAAAATAGAACATGTTTACGTTTTAATGAGAATAAAACATGTTTATGTTCTACTGAGAATAGAACATGTTTACGTTCTACTGAGAATAAAACATGTTCACGTTCTACTGAGAATAAACATGTTTTTGTTCTACTGAGAATAAACATGTTTACGTTCTACTGAGAATAGAACATGTTTACGTTCTACTGAGAATAAAACATGTTTATGTTCTACTGAGAATAGAACATGTTTACGTTCTACTGAGAATAAAACATGTTTATGTTCTACTGAGAATAGAACATGTTTACGTTCTACTGAGAATAAAACATGTTTTTGTTCTACTGAGAATAAACATGTTTTTGTTCTACTGAAAATAAACATGTTTACGTTCCACTGAGAATAGAACATGTTTCGTTCTACTGAGAATAAAACATGTTTATGTTCTACTGAGAAGAAAACATGTTTTTGTTCTACTGAGAATAGACATGTTTTTGTTCTACTGAGAATAAAACATGTTTATGTTCAACTGGGAATAAAAAATGTTTATGTTCTACTGGGAATAAAACATGTTTATGTTCTACTGAGAATAAAACATGTTTATGTTCTACTGAGAATAAACATGTTTTTGTTCTACTGAGAATAAAACACGTTTATGTTCTACTGAGAATAGAACATGTTTACGTTCTACTGAGAATAAAACATGTTTTTGTTCTACTGAGAATAAACATGTTTTTGTTCTACTGAGAATAAACATGTTTACGTTCTACTGAGAATAGAACATGTTTACGTTCTACTGAGAATAAAACATGTTTACGTTCTACTGAGAATAAAACATGTTTTTGTTCTACTGAGAATAAACATGTTTTTGTTCTACTGAGAATAGAACATGTTTACGTTCTACTGAGAAGAAAACATGTTTTTGTTCTACTGAGAATAAACATGTTTTTGTTCTACTGAAAATAAACATGTTTACGTTCTACTGAGAATAGAACATGTTTACGTTCTACTGAGAATAAAACATGTTTACGTTCTACTGAGAATAAAACATGTTTACGTTCTACTGAGAATAGAACATGTTTACGTTCTACTGAGAATAAAACATGTTTACGTTCTACTGAGAATAAAACATGTTTACGTTCTACTGAGAATAAACATGTTTTTGTTCTACTGAGAATAAACATGTTTACGTTCTACTAAGAATAGAACATGTTTACGTTCTACTGAGAATAAAACATGTTTATGTTCTACTGAGAATAGAACATGTTTATGTTCTACTGAGAATAAAACATGTTTATGTTCTACTGGGAATAAAACATGTTTATGTTCTACTGAGAATAGAACATGTTTACGTTCTACTGAGAATAAAACATGTTTTTGTTCTACTGAGAATAAACATGTTTACGTTCTACTGAGAATAGAACATGTTTACGTTCTACTGAGAATAAAACATGTTTACGTTCTACAGAGAATAGAACATGTTTATGTTCTACTGAGAATAAAACATGTTTACGTTCTACTGAGAATAGAACATGTTTACGTTCTACTGAGAATAAAACATGTTTTTGTTCTACTGAGAATAAACATGTTTACGTTCTACTGAGAATAGAACATGTTTACGTTCTACTGAGAATAAAACATGTTTACGTTCTACAGAGAATAGAACATGTTTATGTTCTACTGAGAATAAAACATGTTTACGTTCTACTGAGAATAGAACATGTTTACGTTCTACTGAGAATAAAACATGTTTTTGTTCTACTGAGAATAAACATGTTTTTGTTCTACTGAGAATAAAAAATGTTTATGTTCTACTGGGAATAAAACATGTTTATGTTCTACTGGTAATAAAACATGTTCATGTTCTACTGAGAATAAACATGTTTATGTTCTACTGGGAATAAAACATGTTTATGTTCTACTGAGAATAAACATGTTTTTGTTCTACTGAGAATAAAACATGTTTATGTTCTACTGAGAATAAAACATGTTTATGTTCTACTGGGAATAAAACATGTTTATGTTCTACTGAGAATAAACATGTTTTTGTTCTACTGAGAATAAAACATGTTTATGTTCTACTGAGAATAAACATGTTTTTGTTCTACTGAGAATAAAACATGTTTATGTTCTACTGAGAATAAACATGTTTTTGTTCTACTGAGAATAAAACATGTTTATGTTCTACTGAGAATAAAACATGTTTTTGTTCTACTGAGAATAAAACGTTTATGTTCTACTGAGAATAAACATGTTTTTGTTCTACTGAGAATAAAACATGTTTATGTTCTACTGAGAATAAACATGTTTATGTTCTACTGAGAATAAAACATGTTTATGTTCTACTGAGAATAAACATGTTTATGTTCTACTGAGAATAAAACATGTTTACGTTCTACTGAGAATAGAACATGTTTGCGTTCTACTGAGAATAAAACATGTTTATGTTCTACTGAGAAGAAAACATGTTTTTGTTCTACTGAGAATAAACATGTTTTTGTTCTACTGAGAATAAAACATGTTTATGTTCAACTGGGAATAAAACATGTTTATGTTCTACTGAGAATAAAACATGTTTATGTTCTACTGGGAATAAAACAGTTTATGTTCTACTGAGAATACAACGTGTTTACGTTCTACTGAGAATAAAACATGTTTACGTTCTACTGAGAATAAACATGTTTTTGTTCTACTGAGAATAAACATGTTTTTGTTCTACTGAGAATAAAACATGTTTATGTTCTACTGAAAATAAAAAATGTTTATGTTCTACTGGGAATAAAACATGTTTATGTTCTACTGAGAATAAAACATGTTTATGTTCTACTGAGAATAAACATGTTTTTGTTCTACTGAGAATAAAACACGTTTATGTTCTACTGAGAATAGAACATGTTTACGTTCTACTGAGAATAAAACATGTTTATGTTCTACTGAGAATAGAACATGTTTACGTTCTACTGAGAATAAAACATGTTTACGTTCTACTGAGAATAAACATGTTTTTGTTCTACTGAGAATAAACATGTTTACGTTCTACTGAGAATAGAACATGTTTACGTTCTACTGAGAATAAAACATGTTTATGTTCTACTGAGAATAGAACATGTTTACGTTCTACTGAGAATAAAACATGTTTACGTTCTACTGAGAATAAAACATGTTTTTGTTCTACTGAGAATAAACATGTTTTTGTTCTACTGAGAATAAAACATGTTTATGTTCTACTGGGAATAAAACATGTTTATCTTCTACTGGGAATAAAACAGTTTATGTTCTACTGAGAATAAAACATGTTTATGTTCTACTGAGAATAAAACATGTTTATGTTCTACTGAGAATAAAACATGTTTTTGTTCTACTGAGAATAAACATGTTTTTGTTCTACTGGGAATAAACATGTTTATGTTCTACTGGGAATAAAACATGTTTATGTTCTACTGAGAATAAAACATGGTTATGTTCTACTGGGAATAAAACATGGTTATGTTCTACTGGGAATAAAACATGTTTACGTTCTACTGAGAATAGAACATGTTTACGTTCTACTGAGAATAAAACATGTTTACGTTCTACAGAGAATAGAACATGTTTATGTTCTACTGAGAATAAAACATGTTTACGTTCTACTGAGAATAGAACATGTTTACGTTCTACTGAGAATAAAACATGTTTACGTTCTACTGAGCATAAAACATGTTTACGTTCTACTGAGAATAAACATGTTTTTGTTCTACTGAGAATAAACATGTTTACGTACTACTGAAAATAGAACATGTTTACGTTCTACTGAGAATAAAACATGTTTATGTTCTACTGAGAATAGAACATGTTTACGTTCTACTGAGAATAAAACATGTTCACGTTCTACTGAGAATAAAACATGTTTATGTTCTACTGAGAATAGAACATGTTTACGTTCTACTGAGAATAAAACATGTTTTTGTTCTACTGAGAATAAACATGTTTTTGTTTTACTGAAAATAAACATGTTTACGTTCTACTGAGAATAGAACATGTTTACGTTCTACTGAGAATAGAACATGTTTACGTTCTACTGGGAATAAAACATGTTTATGTTCTACTGAGAAGAAAACGTTTTTGTTCTATTGAGAATAAACATGTTTTTGTTCTACTGGGAATAAAACATGTTTATGTTCTACTGAGAATAAAACAGTTTATGTTCTACTGAGAATACAACGTGTTTATGTTCTACTGAGAATAGAACATGTTTACGTTCTACTGAGAATAAAACATGTTTACGTTCTACTGAGAATAAAACATGTTTTTGTTCTACTGAGAATAAACATGTTTTTGTTCTACTGAGAATAAAACATGTTTATGTTCTACTGAAAATAAAAAATGTTTATGTTCTACTGGGAATAAAACATGTTCATGTTCTACTGAGAATAAAACATGTTTATGTTCTACTGGGAATAAAACATGTTTATGTTCTACTGAGAATAAACATGTTTTTGTTCTACTGAGAATAAAACATGTTTATGTTCTACTGAGAATAAACATGTTTTTGTTCTACTGAGAATAAAACATGTTTATGTTCTACTGAGAATAAACATGTTTTTGTTCTACTGAGAATAAAACATGTTTATGTTCTACTGAGAATAAACATGTTTTTGTTCTACTGAAAATAAAACATGTTTATGTTCTACTGAGAATAAACATGTTTTTGTTCTACTGAGAATAAAACATGTTTATGTTCTACTGAGAATAAACATGTTTATGTTCTACTGAGAATAAAACATGTTTACGTTCTACTGAGAATAGAACATGTTTACGTTCTACTGAGAATAAAACATGTTTACGTTCTACTGAGCATAAAACATGTTTACGTTCTACTGAGAATAAACATGTTTTTGTTCTACTGAGAATAAACATGTTTACGTTTTAATGAGAATAAAACATGTTTATGTTCTACTGAGAATAGAACATGTTTACGTTCTACTGAGAATAAAACATGTTCACGTTCTACTGAGAATAAACATGTTTTTGTTCTACTGAGAATAAACATGTTTACGTTCTACTGAGAATAAAACATGTTTATGTTCTACTGAGAATAGAACATGTTTACGTTCTACTGAGAATAAAACATGTTTATGTTCTACTGAGAATAGAACATGTTTACGTTCTACTGAGAATAAAACATGTTTTTGTTCTACTGAGAATAAACATGTTTTTGTTCTACTGAAAATAAACATGTTTACGTTCTACTGAGAATAGAACATGTTTACGTTCTACTGAGAATAGAACATGTTTACGTTCTACTGAGAATAAAACATGTTTATGTTCTACTGAGAAGAAAACATGTTTTTGTTCTACTGAGAATAAACATGTTTTTGTTCTACTGAGAATAAAACATGTTTATGTTCAACTGGGAATAAAACATGTTTATGTTCTACTGGGAATAAAACAGTTTATGTTCTACTGAGAATACAACGTGTTTACGTTCTACTGAGAATAAAACATGTTTACGTTCTACTGAGAATAAAACATGTTTTTGTTCTACTGAGAATAAACATGTTTTTGTTCTACTGAGAATAAAACATGTTTATGTTCTACTGAAAATAAAAAATGTTTATGTTCTACTGGGAATAAAACATGTTTACGTTCTACTGAGAATAAAACATGTTTTTGTTCTACTGAGAATAAACATGTTTTTGTTCTACTGAGAATAAACATGTTTACGTTCTACTGAGAATAGAACATGTTTACGTTCTACTGAGAATAAAACATGTTTACGTTCTACTGAGAATAAAACATGTTTTTGTTCTACTGAGAATAAACATGTTTTTGTTCTACTGAGAATAGAACATGTTTACGTTCTACTGAGAAGAAAACATGTTTTTGTTCTACTGAGAATAAACATGTTTTTGTTCTACTGAAAATAAACATGTTTACGTTCTACTGAGAATAAAACATGTTTACGTTCTACTGAGAATAAAACATGTTTACGTTCTACTGAGAATAAAACATGTTTACGTTCTACTGAGAATAGAACATGTTTACGTTCTACTGAGAATAAAACATGTTTACGTTCTACTGAGAATAAAACATGTTTACGTTCTACTGAGAATAAACATGTTTTTGTTCTACTGAGAATAAAACATGTTTATGTTCTACTAAGAATAGAACATGTTTACGTTCTACTGAGAATAAAACATGTTTATGTTCTACTGAGAATAGAACATGTTTACGTTCTACTGAGAATAAAACATGTTTATGTTCTACTGAGAATAAAACATGTTTATGTTCTACTGAGAATAAAACATGTTTATGTTCTACTGGGAATAAAACATGTTTATGTTCTACTGAGAATAGAACATGTTTACGTTCTACTGAGAATAAAACATGTTTTTGTTCTACTGAGAATAAACATGTTTACGTTCTACTGAGAATAGAACATGTTTACGTTCTACTGAGAATAAAACATGTTTACGTTCTACAGAGAATAGAACATGTTTATGTTCTACTGAGAATAAAACATGTTTACGTTCTACTGAGAATAGAACATGTTTACGTTCTACTGAGAATAAAACATGTTTTTGTTCTACTGAGAATAAACATGTTTACGTTCTACTGAGAATAGAACATGTTTACGTTCTACTGAGAATAAAACATGTTTACGTTCTACAGAGAATAGAACATGTTTATGTTCTACTGAGAATAAAACATGTTTACGTTCTACTGAGAATAGAACATGTTTACGTTCTACTGAGAATAAAACATGTTTTTGTTCTACTGAGAATAAACATGTTTTTGTTCTACTGAGAATAAAACATGTTTATGTTCTACTGGGAATAAAACATGTTTATGTTCTACTGGTAATAAAACATGTTCATGTTCTACTGAGAATAAACATGTTTATGTTCTACTGGGAATAAAACATGTTTATGTTCTACTGAGAATAAACATGTTTTTGTTCTACTGAGAATAAAACATGTTTATGTTCTACTGAGAATAAAACATGTTTATGTTCTACTGGGAATAAAACATGTTTATGTTCTACTGAGAATAAACATGTTTTTGTTCTACTGAGAATAAAACGTTTATGTTCTACTGAGAATAAACATGTTTTTGTTCTACTGAGAATAAAACATGTTTATGTTCTACTGAGAATAAACATGTTTTTGTTCTACTGAGAATAAAACATGTTTATGTTCTACTGAGAATAAACATGTTTTTGTTCTACTGAGAATAAAACATGTTTATGTTCTACTGAGAATAAACATGTTTTTGTTCTACTGAGAATAAAACGTTTATGTTCTACTGAGAATAAACATGTTTTTGTTCTACTGAGAATAAAACATGTTTATGTTCTACTGAGAATAAACATGTTTTTGTTCGACTGAGAATAAAACATGTTTATGTTCTACTGAGAATAAACATGTTTATGTTCTACTGAGAATAAAACATGTTTACGTTCTACTGAGAATAGAACATGTTTGCGTTCTACTGAGAATAAAACATGTTTATGTTCTACTGAGAAGAAAACATGTTTTTGTTCTACTGAGAATAAACATGTTTTTGTTCTACTGAGAATAAAACATGTTTATGTTCAACTGGGAATAAAACATGTTTATGTTCTACTGAGAATAAAACATGTTTATGTTCTACTGGGAATAAAACAGTTTATGTTCTACTGAGAATACAACGTGTTTACGTTCTACTGAGAATAAAACATGTTTACGTTCTACTGAGAATAAAACATGTTTTTGTTCTACTGAGAATAAACATGTTTTTGTTCTACTGAGAATAAAACATGTTTATGTTCTACTGAAAATAAAAAATGTTTATGTTCTACTGGGAATAAAACATGTTTATGTTCTACTGAGAATAAAACATGTTTATGTTCTACTGAGAATAAACATGTTTTTGTTCTACTGAGAATAAAACACGTTTATGTTCTACTGAGAATAGAACATGTTTACGTTCTACTGAGAATAAAACATGTTTATGTTCTACTGAGAATAGAACATGTTTACGTTCTACTGAGAATAAAACATGTTTACGTTCTACTGAGAATAAACATGTTTTTGTTCTACTGAGAATAAACATGTTTACGTTCTACTGAGAATAGAACATGTTTACGTTCTACTGAGAATAAAACATGTTTACGTTCTACAGAGAATAGAACATGTTTATGTTCTACTGAGAATAAAACATGTTTACGTTCTACTGAGAATAAAACATGTTTTTGTTCTACTGAGAATAAACATGTTTTTGTTCTACTGAGAATAAAACATGTTTATGTTCTACTGGGAATAAAACATGTTTATCTTCTACTGGGAATAAAACAGTTTATGTTCTACTGAGAATAAAACATGTTTACGTTCTACTGAGAATAAAACATGTTTATGTTCTACTGAGAATAAAACATGTTTTTGTTCTACTGAGAATAAACATGTTTTTGTTCTACTGGGAATAAACATGTTTATGTTCTACTGGGAATAAAACATGTTTATGTTCTACTGAGAATAAAACATGGTTATGTTCTACTGGGAATAAAACATGGTTATGTTCTACTGGGAATAAAACATGTTTACGTTCTACTGAGAATAGAACATGTTTACGTTCTACTGAGAATAAAACATGTTTACGTTCTACAGAGAATAGAACATGTTTATGTTCTACTGAGAATAAAACATTTTTACGTTCTACTGAGAATAGAACATGTTTACGTTCTACTGAGAATAAAACATGTTTACGTTCTACTGAGCATAAAACATGTTTACGTTCTACTGAGAATAAACATGTTTTTGTTCTACTGAGAATAAACATGTTTACGTTCTACTGAGAATAGAACATGTTTACGTTCTACTGAGAATAAAACATGTTTTTGTTCTACTGAGAATAAACATGTTTTTGTTCTACTGAAAATAAACATGTTTACGTTCTACTGAAAATAGAACATGTTCACGTTCTACTGAGAATAAAACATGTTTATGTTCTACTGAGAATAAAACATGTTTACGTTCTACTGAGAATAAAACATGTTTTTGTTCTACTGAGAATAAACATGTTTTTGTTCTACTGAAAATAAACATGTTTACGTTCTACTGAGAATAGAACATGTTTACGTTCTACTGAGAATAGAACATGTTTACGTTCTACTGGGAATAAAACATGTTTATGTTTTACTGAGAAGAAAACGTTTTTGTTCTACTGAGAATAAACATGTTTTTGTTCTACTGAGAATAAAACATGTTTATGTTCTACTGAGAATAAAACAGTTTATGTTCTACTGAGAATACAACATGTTTACGTTCTACTGAGAATAAACATGTTTTTGTTCTACTGAGAATAAAACATGTTTATGTTCTACTGAAAATAAAAAATGTTTATGTTCTACTGGGAATAAAACATGTTCATGTTCTACTGAGAATAAAACATGTTTATGTTCTACTGGGAATAAAACATGTTTATGTTCTACTGAGAATAAACATGTTTTTGTTCTACTGAGAATAAAACATGTTTATGTTCTACTGAGAATAAACATGTTTTTGTTCTACTGAGAATAAAACATGTTTATGTTCTACTGAGAATAAACATGTTTTTGTTCTACTGAGAATAAAACATGTTTATGTTCTACTGAGAATAAACATGTTTTTGTTCTACTGAAAATAAAACATGTTTATGTTCTACTGAGAATAAACATGTTTTTGTTCTACTGAGAATAAAACATGTTTATGTTCTACTGAGAATAAACATGTTTATGTTCTACTGAGAATAAAACATGTTTACGTTCTACTGAGAATAGAACATGTTTACGTTCTACTGAGAATAAAACATGTTTACGTTCTACTGAGCATAAAACATGTTTACGTTCTACTGAGAATAAACATGTTTTTGTTCTACTGAGAATAAACATGTTTATGTTCTACTGAGAATAAACATGTTTACGTTTTAATGAGAATAAAACATGTTTATGTTCTACTGAGAATAGAACATGTTTACGTTCTACTGAGAATAAAACATGTTCACGTTCTACTGAGAATAAACATGTTTTTGTTCTACTGAGAATAAACATGTTTACGTTCTACTGAGAATAGAACATGTTTACGTTCTACTGAGCATAAAACATGTTTACGTTCTACTGAGAATAAACATGTTTTTGTTCTACTGAGAATAAACATGTTTACGTTCTACTGAGAATAGAACATGTTTACGTTCTACTGAGAATAAAACATGTTTTTGTTCTACTGAGAATAAACATGTTTTTGTTCTACTGAAAATAAACATGTTTACGTTCTACTGAAAATAGAACATGTTCACGTTCTACTGAGAATAAAACATGTTTATGTTCTACTGAGAATAGAACATGTTTACGTTCTACTGAGAATAAAACATGTTTTTGTTCTACTGAGAATAAACATGTTTTTGTTCTACTGAAAATAAACATGTTTACGTTCTACTGAGAATAGAACATGTTTACGTTCTACTGAGAATAGAACATGTTTACGTTCTACTGGGAATAAAACATGTTTATGTTTTACTGAGAAGAAAACGTTTTTGTTCTACTGAGAATAAACATGTTTTTGTTCTACTGAGAATAAAACATGTTTATGTTCTACTGAGAATAAAACAGTTTATGTTCTACTGAGAATACAACATGTTTACGTTCTACTGAGAATAAACATGTTTTTGTTCTACTGAGAATAAAACATGTTTATGTTCTACTGAAAATAAAAAATGTTTATGTTCTACTGGGAATAAAACATGTTCATGTTCTACTGAGAATAAAACATGTTTATGTTCTACTGGAAATAAAACATGTTTATGTTCTACTGAGAATAAACATGTTTTTGTTCTACTGAGAATAAAACATGTTTATGTTCTACTGAGAATAAACATGTTTTTGTTCTACTGAGAATAAAACATGTTTATGTTCTACTGAGAATAAACATGTTTTTGTTCTACTGAGAATAAAACATGTTTATGTTCTACTGAGAATAAACATGTTTTTGTTCTACTGAAAATAAAACATGTTTATGTTCTACTGAGAATAAACATGTTTTTGTTCTACTGAGAATAAAACATGTTTATGTTCTACTGAGAATAAACATGTTTATGTTCTACTGAGAATAAAACATGTTTACGTTCTACTGAGAATAGAACATGTTTACGTTCTACTGAGAATAAAACATGTTTACGTTCTACTGAGCATAAAACATGTTTACGTTCTACTGAGAATAAACATGTTTTTGTTCTACTGAGAATAAACATGTTTATGTTCTACTGAGAATAAACATGTTTACGTTTTAATGAGAATAAAACATGTTTATGTTCTACTGAGAATAGAACATGTTTACGTTCTACTGAGAATAAAACATGTTTACGTTCTACTGAGAATAAACATGTTTTTGTTCTACTGAGAATAAACATGTTTACGTTCTACTGAGAATAGAACATGTTTACGTTCGACTGAGAATAAAACATGTTTATGTTCTACTGAGAATAGAACATGTTTACGTTCTACTGAGAATAAAACATGTTTATGTTCTACTGAGAATAGAACATGTTTACGTTCTACTGAGAATAAAACATGTTTTTGTTCTACTGAGAATAAACATGTTTTTGTTCTACTGAAAATAAACATGTTTACGTTCTACTGAGAATAGAACATGTTTACGTTCTACTGAGAATAAAACATGTTTACGTTCTACTGAGAATAAAACATGTTTATGTTCTACTGAGAAGAAAACATGTTTTTGTTCTACTGAGAATAAACATGTTTTTGTTCTACTGAGAATAAAACATGTTTATGTTCTACTGGGAATAAAACATGTTTATGTTCTACTGGGAATAAAACAGTTTATGTTCTACTGAGAATACAACGTGTTTACGTTCTACTGAGAATAAAACATGTTTACGTTCTACTGAGAATAAAACATGTTTTTGTTCTACTGAGAATAAACATGTTTTTGTTCTACTGAGAATAAAACATGTTTATGTTCTACTGAGAATAAAAAATGTTTATGTTCTACTGAGAATAAAACATGTTTATGTTCTACTGAGAATAAAACATGTTTTTGTTCTACTGAGAATAAAACACGTTTATGTTCTACTGAGAATAGAACATGTTTACGTTCTACTGAGAATAAAACATGTTTATGTTCTACTGAGAATAGAACATGTTTACGTTCTACTGAGAATAAAACATGTTTACGTTCTACTGAGAATAAACATGTTTTTGTTCTACTGAGAATAAACATGTTTACGTTCTACTGAGAATAGAACATGTTTACGTTCTACTGAGAATAAAACATGTTTATGTTCTACTGAGAATAGAACATGTTTACGTTCTACTGAGAATAAAACATGTTTATGTTCTACTGAGAATAGAACATGTTTACGTTCTACTGAGAATAAAACATGTTTTTGTTCTACTGAGAATAAACATGTTTTTGTTCTACTGAGAATAAACATGTTTACGTTCTACTGAGAATAGAACATGTTTACGTTCTACTGAGAATAAAACATGTTTACGTTCTACTGAGAATAAAACATGTTTTTGTTCTACTGAGAATAAACATGTTTTTGTTCTACTGAGAATAAAACATGTTTATGTTCTACTGGGAATAAAACATGTTTATGTTCTACTGGGAATAAAACAGTTTATGTTCTACTGAGAATAAAACATGTTTACGTTCTACTGAGAATAAAACATGTTTACGTTCTACTGAGAATAAAACATGTTTTTGTTCTACTGAGAATAAACATGTTTTTGTTCTACTGGGAATAAACATGTTTATGTTCTACTGGGAATAAAACATGTTTATGTTCTACTGAGAATAAAACATGGTTATGTTCTACTGGGAATAAAACATGTTTATGTTCTACTGGGAATAAAACATGTTTACGTTCTACTGGGAATAAAACATGTTCATGTTCTACTGGGAATAAAACATGTTTACGTTCTACTGGGAATAAAACATGTTTATGTTCTACTGGGAATAAAACATGTTTACGTTCTACTGAGAATAAAACATGTTTACATTCTACTGAGAATAAAACATGTTTATGTTCTACTGAGAATAACACATGTTTATGTTCTACTGAGAATAAACATGTTTTTGTTCTACTGAGAATAAAACATGTTTATGTTCTACTGGGAATAAAACATGTTTATGTTCTACTGAGAATAAAACATGTTTATGTTCTACTGAGAATAAACATGTTTTTGTTCTACTGAGAATAAAACATGTTTATGTTCTACTGGGAATAAAACATGTTTATGTTCTACTGAGAATAAAACATGTTTATGTTCTACTGGGAATAAAACATGTTTATGTTCTACTGAGAATAAAACATGTTTATGTTCTACTGAGAATAAACATGTTTTTGTTCTACTGAGAATAAAACATGTTTATGTTCTACTGAGAATAAACACGTTTTTGTTCTACTGAGAATAAAACACGTTTATGTTCTACTGAGAATAGAACATGTTTACGTTCTACTGAGAATAAAACATGTTTATGTTCTACTGAGAATAGAACATGTTTACGTTCTACTGAGAATAAAACATGTTTACGTTCTACTGAGAATAAACATGTTTTTGTTCTACTGAGAATAAACATGTTTACGTTCTACTGAGAATAAAACATGTTTATGTTCTACTGAGAATAGAACATGTTTACGTTCTACTGAGAATAAAACATGTTTACGTTCTACTGAGAATAAACATGTTTTTGTTCTACTGAGAATAAACATGTTTACGTTCTACTGAGAATAGAACATGTTTACGTTCTACTGAGAATAAAACATGTTTATGTTCTACTGAGAATAAAACATGTTTACGTTCTACTGAGAATAAAACATGTTTATGTTCTACTGAGAATAAAACATGTTTATGTTCTACTGGGAATAAGACATGTTTATGTTCTACTGGGAATAAAACACGTTTATGTTCTACTGGGAATAAAACACGTTTACGTTCTACTGGGAATAAAACACGTTTATGTTCTACTGGGAATAAAACACGTTTACGTTCTACTGGGAATAAAACATGTTTACGTTCTACTGGGAATAAAACATGTTTATGTTCTACTGGGAATAAACATGTTTATGTTCTACTGGGAATGAAACATGTTTATGTTCTACTGGGAATAAAACATCTTTATGTTCTACTGGGAATAATACATGTTTACGTTCTACTGGGAATAAAACATGTTTATGTTCTACTGGGAATAAAACACGTTTACGTTCTACTGGGAATAAAACATGTTTACGTTCTACTGGGAATAAAACATGTTTATGTTCTACTGAGAATAAACATGTTTTTGTTCTACTGAGAATAAAACATGTTTATGTTCTACTGAGAATAAACATGTTTTTGTTCTACTGAGAATAAAACATGTTTATGTTCTACTGAGAATAAACATGTTTTTGTTCTACTGAAAATAAAACATGTTTATGTTCTACTGAGAATAAACATGTTTTTGTTCTACTGAGAATAAAACATGTTTATGTTCTACTGAGAATAAACATGTTTATGTTCTACTGAGAATAAAACATGTTTACGTTCTACTGAGAATAGAACATGTTTACGTTCTACTGAGAATAAAACATGTTTACGTTCTACTGAGCATAAAACATGTTTACGTTCTACTGAGAATAAACATGTTTTTGTTCTACTGAGAATAAACATGTTTATGTTCTACTGAGAATAAACATGTTTACGTTTTAATGAGAATAAAACATGTTTATGTTCTACTGAGAATAGAACATGTTTACGTTCTACTGAGAATAAAACATGTTCACGTTCTACTGAGAATAAACATGTTTTTGTTCTACTGAGAATAAACATGTTTACGTTCTACTGAGAATAGAACATGTTTACGTTCTACTGAGAATAAAACATGTTTATGTTCTACTGAGAATAGAACATGTTTACGTTCTACTGAGAATAAAACATGTTTATGTTCTACTGAGAATAAAACATGTTTTCGTTCTACTGAGAATAAAACATGTTTTTGTTCTACTGAGAATAAACATGTTTACGTTCTACTGAGAATAGAACATGTTTACGTTCTACTGAGAATAGAACATGTTTACGTTCTACTGAGAATAAAACATGTTTATGTTCTACTGAGAAGAAAACATGTTTTTGTTCTACTGAGAATAAACATGTTTTTGTTCTACTGAGAATAAAACATGTTTATGTTCTACTGGGAATAAAACATGTTTATGTTCTACTGGGAATAAAACAGTTTATGTTCTACTGAGAATACAACGTGTTTACGTTCTACTGAGAATAAAACATGTTTACGTTCTACTGAGAATAAAACATGTTTTTGTTCTACTGAGAATAAACATGTTTTTGTTCTACTGAGAATAAAACATGTTTATGTTCTACTGAAAATAAAAAATGTTTATGTTCTACTGGGAATAAAACATGTTTACGTTCTACTGAGAATAAAACATGTTTTTGTTCTACTGAGAATAAACATGTTTTTGTTCTACTGAGAATAAACATGTTTACGTTCTACTGAGAATAGAACATGTTTACGTTCTACTGAGAATAAAACATGTTTACGTTCTACTGAGAATAAAACATGTTTTTGTTCTACTGAGAATAAACATGTTTTTGTTCTACTGAGAATAGAACATGTTTACGTTCTACTGAGAAGAAAACATGTTTTTGTTCTACTGAGAATAAACATGTTTTTGTTCTACTGAAAATAAACATGTTTACGTTCTACTGAGAATAGAACATGTTTACGTTCTACTGAGAATAAAACATGTTTACGTTCTACTGAGAATAAAACATGTTTACGTTCTACTGAGAATAGAACATGTTTATGTTCTACTGAGAATAAACATGTTTTTGTTCTACTGAGAATAAAACATGTTTATGTTCTACTGAGAATAAACATGTTTTTGTTCTACTGAGAATAAAACATGTTTATGTTCTACTGAGAATAAACATGTTTTTGTTCTACTGAAAATAAAACATGTTTATGTTCTACTGAGAATAAACATGTTTTTGTTCTACTGAGAATAAAACATGTTTATGTTCTACTGAGAATAAAACATGTTTATGTTCTACTGAGAATAAAACATGTTTACGTTCTACTGAGAATAGAACATGTTTACGTTCTACTGAGAATAAAACATGTTTACGTTCTACTGAGCATAAAACATGTTTACGTTCTACTGAGAATAAACATGTTTTTGTTCTACTGAGAATAAACATGTTTATGTTCTACTGAGAATAAACATGTTTACGTTTTAATGAGAATAAAACACGTTTATGTTCTACTGAGAATAGAACATGTTTACGTTCTACTGAGAATAAAACATGTTCACGTTCTACTGAGAATAAACATGTTTTTGTTCTACTGAGAATAAACATGTTTACGTTCTACTGAGAATAGAACATGTTTACGTTCTACTGAGAATAAAACATGTTTATGTTCTACTGAGAATAGAACATGTTTACGTTCTACTGAGAATAAAACATGTTTATGTTCTACTGAGAATAGAACATGTTTACGTTCTACTGAGAATAAAACATGTTTTTGTTCTACTGAGAATAAACATGTTTTTGTTCTACTGAGAATAAAACATGTTTACGTTCTACTGAGAATAGAACATGTTTACGTTCTACTGAGAATAAAACATGTTTATGTTCTACTGAGAAGAAAACATGTTTTTGTTCTACTGAGAATAAACATGTTTTCGTTCTACTGAGAATAAAACATGTTTATGTTCAACTGGGAATAAAACATGTTTATGTTCTACTGGGAATAAAACAGTTTATGTTCTACTGAGAATACAACGTGTTTACGTTCTACTGAGAATAAAACATGTTTACGTTCTACTGAGAATAAAACATGTTTTTGTTCTACTGAGAATAAACATGTTTTTGTTCTACTGAGAATAAAACATGTTTATGTTCTACTGAAAATAAAAAATGTTTATGTTCTACTGGGAATAAAACATGTTTACGTTCTACTGAGAATAAAACATGTTTTTGTTCTACTGAGAATAAACATGTTTTTGTTCTACTGAGAATAAACATGTTTACGTTCTACTGAGAATAGAACATGTTTACGTTCTACTGAGAATAAAACATGTTTACGTTCTACTGAGAATAAAACATGTTTTTGTTCTACTGAGAATAAACATGTTTTTGTTCTACTGAGAATAGAACATGTTTACGTTCTACTGAGAAGAAAACATGTTTTTGTTCTACTGAGAATAAACATGTTTACGTTCTACTGAGAATAGAACATGTTTACGTTCTACTGAGAATAAAACATGTTTACGTTCTACTGAGAATAAAACATGTTTACGTTCTACTGAGAATAGAACATGTTTACGTTCTACTGAGAATAAAACATGTTTACGTTCTACTGAGAATAAAACATGTTTACGTTCTACTGAGAATAAACATGTTTTTGTTCTACTGAGAATAAACATGTTTACGTTCTACTAAGAATAGAACATGTTTACGTTCTACTGAGAATAAAACATGTTTATGTTCTACTGAGAATAGAACATGTTTACGTTCTACTGAGAATAAAACATGTTTACGTTCTACTGAGAATAGAACATGTTTATGTTCTACTGGGAATAAAACATGTTTATGTTCTACTGGGAATAAAACATGTTTATGTTCTACTGAGAATAGAACATGTTTACGTTCTACTGAGAATAAAACATGTTTTTGTTCTACTGAGAATAAACATGTTTACGTTCTACTGAGAATAGAACATGTTTACGTTCTACTGAGAATAAAACATGTTTACGTTCTACAGAGAATAGAACATGTTTATGTTCTACTGAGAATAAAACATGTTTACGTTCTACTGAGAATAGAACATGTTTACGTTCTACTGAGAATAAAACATGTTTTTGTTCTACTGAGAATAAACATGTTTACGTTCTACTGAGAATAGAACATGTTTACGTTCTACTGAGAATAAAACATGTTTACGTTCTACAGAGAATAGAACATGTTTATGTTCTACTGAGAATAAAACATGTTTACGTTCTACTGAGAATAGAACATGTTTACGTTCTACTGAGAATAAAACATGTTTTTGTTCTACTGAGAATAAACATGTTTTTGTTCTACTGAGAATAAAACATGTTTATGTTCTACTGGGAATAAAACATGTTTATGTTCTACTGGTAATAAAACATGTTCATGTTCTACTGAGAATAAACATGTTTATGTTCTACTGACAATAAAACATGTTTATGTTCTACTGGGAATAAAACATGTTTACGTTCTACTGAGAATAAACATGTTTTTGTTCTACTGAGAATAAACATGTTTACGTTCTACTGAGAATAAAACATGTTTATGTTCTACTGAGAATAGAACATGTTTACGTTCTACTGAGAATAAAACATGTTTACGTTCTACTGAGAATAAACATGTTTTTGTTCTACTGAGAATAAACATGTTTACGTTCTACTGAGAATAGAACATGTTTACGTTCTACTGAGAATAAAACATGTTTATGTTCTACTGAGAATAGAACATGTTTACGTTCTACTGAGAATAAAACATGTTTATGTTCTACTGAGAATAGAACATGTTTACGTTCTACTGAGAATAAAACATGTTTTTGTTCTACTAAGAATAAACATGTTTTTGTTCTACTGAGAATAAACATGTTTACGTTCTACTGAGAATAGAACATGTTTACGTTCTACTGAGAATAAAACATGTTTACGTTCTACTGAGAATAAAACATGTTTTTGTTCTACTGAGAATAAACATGTTTTTGTTCTACTGAGAATAAAACATGTTTATGTTCTACTGGGAATAAAACATGTTTATGTTCTACTGGGAATAAAACATGTTTACGTTCTACTGAGAATAAAACATGTTTACGTTCTACTGAGAATAAAACATGTTTACGTTCTACTGAGAATAAAACATGTTTTTGTTCTACTGAGAATAAACATGTTTTTGTTCTACTGGGAATAAAACATGTTTATGTTCTACTGGGAATAAAACATGTTTATCTTCTTTTTTTTTTTTTTTTTTTTTTTTTTTTTTATTACAAATGTCACACAAATACAATGACCCCCACCCAATACATCTTTACAACATATAGATATAAAAAAACTAAGAAACAAACAATTAAGAAAAAAAAATAAAAAAAAAAATGTGAAAAAACACACAATGACAGTACAGTACTAAACTTCATTTAGTAGGTTCTTAATAAAATAAAAAAAACAAAAACAAAAAAGCGATTTAAAAATGAATGACATCACCGAGAACAGCTTTCATTAAAATTTCAGTCCTAATCTTATTTTATCACTTCTGTTAGCCATTTATTTAACACATTATATTCACTTAATTTACACATTTCTTCATTTCAATTGAACAGGAAAGTGTAGTTCAATATCAGTTTGTGTATTTCATTTCATATCCAAAATAAAATTGTATAGTGGATCCCATATTTCGAGATAGTCTGTTTCATTTTCATCTAATCTAAATGCAATTTTCTCCATTTCTATCATCTGCATAGCATGTGTAATCCAGTCACTATGGGATGGACTGTCAGTATCAATCCACTTTTTCAAAATTATTGTTTTTGTTATTATACAAATTGATAAGAATGCATTTTTATTTTTTAGTGAAACATTGGTAAATTCATGTAAATCTCCAAGAATGCAAGTTTGTGGTGTTAATGGAATATCTATATTCAGATGTAAGATGGCTTCTTTTGTTGTTTTTAACCATATATCTTTAATTTTCTGACATTCCCACAACAGATGAACAAGTGTTCCCTCGGCTTCTTGGCATTTTTTACAGAAATTATTTTCCATTGCCCCTGTTTTAAATAATATAGAAGGTGTATAATACAGCCGGTTCAGGATTTTAAATTGGCTGAGCTTATTTCTAACATATCTGAAAGGTTCTTTGGCATTATTCCAAATATCCTTCCATGATATGTTCTTTTCCGACATATGTAAATCATTGGCCCATCTGCTGGTGCAAATATCATTTACATTTCTAGTGTGATAGTCATTTATTATTCCATAAAACTTTTTAACTATTTTTCTATCCATTGCATTTCGATCAAAAAGTGTCTCTTCCAACTCATACTTGTTCCGAGTCATATTTCCAAGGGGCATACACTTTCTCACGGCATGCTTTAGAGAAATAAAGTTTAGGAATTGACTCCTTGGTATATTATATTGGTCAATCAGTTCATTAAAAGATTTGAAAGAGTTGTTTCGAATGATGTTGATAACTTTAACAATACCACTATTTTTCCACAGAGTCCATTTTACCACATGTTTGTTGATAGTGATGTTGGGATTATACCAGAGAGGTTGATGAATAGATGTATATGAATTAATTCCTAGCACTTTCTGACAGATTTTTAAAATACTAAAGGTAGCTTCAACTGGGCTCTGTTTTAGTTCATTAGGTAACTTTTTAATGTAATATAGGCTTTCTACGTCAATATCTAATTTCAATAGCATTTTTCTTTCAATATTAATCCAATCCTTGTCAGTAGCAGAATTAAATAATTGTTTCGCTTGTTCACAGCCAAAGGAAAGGTAATAATGCCAGAAGTTTGGTAGCTGTAGTCCTCCTCTAGCTTGTGAATTAGACAGCCTTAAATAGGAGCATCTAGCCTTTTTCCCATGCCATATAAATTGAGATATTATTGTATGAATTTTCTTAAACCACATTTTATTAATTCTAACAGGCATCATTTTTAAAATATAATTTATTGCTGGTAGTATACTCATTTTAACTATATTCACTCGTCCCCAGAGTGATATTTGAAGGTGTGACCAGTGTTCTAATTTAGATTCTATCTTTTTCCTCAACTGTTTAAGATTTATATCTCTACTTGAATTAAGATTGGGTGTGATGTGCAGTCCTAAATAGATTATTTCTGTCTCTTTCCACTTAATTTTAGCATTTTTAATCACAGATTTCTTACAATATCCATTTAGTGGTAACATTTCACATTTTTCCCAATTGACTTTATACCCGGACAAAAAACCATATTCAGTGATGATTTTGTTTATGAAATGAAGAGAGGAATTCACATGGGATATGTAAAGAATCATATCATCACAGTACAATGATAACTTATTGTTTAGGTCACCAATTTTGATACCATGGATATTGTTTTCACCTCTTATTTTTGCTGCTAATGGCTCCATAACCAAATTAAATAATAACCCTGATACAGGGCATCCCTGTTTGGTTCCTCTTTTTAAGATGAATGGTTCTGAAATATGATTATTGGTTTTAACTGATGCCATGGGCTTGGTATATAGCATTTTGATCCATTGTATGAAATTGATGCCAAATCCAAATTTCTGTAATACACAAAACATAAATGACCAGTTAATGCGATCAAAAGCCTTCTCTGCATCGACAGTACACACTGCTGCAGAGTGAGGAAGACTTTTAGCATGA
Organism: Atherinomorus stipes; assembly: GCA_023101725.1. Classification (NCBI taxonomy): domain Eukaryota; kingdom Metazoa; phylum Chordata; class Actinopteri; order Atheriniformes; family Atherinidae; genus Atherinomorus; species Atherinomorus stipes. The sequence goes on along the minus strand of JALJCO010013953.1, from coordinate 711 downwards.
TGTATAATATTGAATAATTTCCTTGTATTGTCAGATGAATGCCGGTTTAGCATGAAACCAGTTTGATCAGTATGGATTACTTTCCCCACAACAGTTGATAATCGAACAGCTAGAATTTTTGCTAAAATTTTATTGTCTATATTTGCTAAAGATATGGGACGATAGTTTTTACAATCAAGTGAGTTTTTACCTTTCTTATGTATTACAGTGATATGAGAGAAGTTGAAAGTCGGAGAAAAAGTTTGATTATTGAATGATGACTGATACATATGTTCAAGAAGGGGGGCCAAATCATCACTGAATATTTGATAAAATTCTGCATTATAGCCATCTGGCCCAGGAGATTTATTTTTAGCAAACAATTTTATAACTTTTTGAATTTCCTCTACTTTTATTGGTTCTTCTAGCACTTGTTTGTCAATCTCTGATAGTAATGGTAGTTGAATTTCATCCAAATATGTCTGCATCATCTCTTCATTACCGTCAATCTCAGGGTTGTAAAGACTTTCATAAAAATCTCTAAATGTCTTATTAATTTGTTTTGAATCAACAGTAATGTTACCATCTGATTGCTTGATATTGGATATATGATTTCTGGTCATTTGCTTTTTTAATCTTAGTGCAAGAAGCTTTCCTGCTTGTTCTCCTTGCTCATGAAATTTTAATTTTGCTCTATTAAGTTTATATTCAATCTTGTGTCTTATGGTATTA
>JALJCO010013951.1:0-30804 GCA_023101725.1 Atherinomorus stipes | reverse complement strand
ATCATTCTATGTAAATCATTTGCTCCAATAAGAGCACACTATCAAGTAAACAGCCTCACCCCCTCCCTCTCTCTCCCTAACGGTCTATGCCGTGTAAAGAAGCTCATATCATTACCGACCTAACTGTTTTACTGAGAGTAGAGTCTGGCGTTTCAAAACAATACCCCGCTGTAAAAAAAAAGGTGTTTTCTTTGGAGATTTGACATATGCAGCGATGCCAACGATATGAACTGAATTTTTACTGTATATGCATCACTCCTCTAAGCATAAAAAAGGGCATTATAAGATCAAAATGGCTTAGATGTTTCTGTAAGTGAGACCACAGGAGGCTTCAGACGCATCTTTAGAAGAGGTGAATGCTGCTGTGGAAAGTGGGTCAGGATATTTACCCAAACTTAAATATTCCCACCTCTATGCTACACTGTGGTTTGTTATAAATGTGATTTTACTTACTCCCATTTGTCTTCTCACAGAGATGCTTTTGTTACTGCCAAAAGAATCTCTGAGACTGATCAGTAAATAGGAATGTTTTCAATCATCTACTGTGAGATGCTGCCATGTTTCAGCCGACACCCAGAGAGGTAAGCCCTCTTTCTTTCCAACAGGTCATAAAAGAGGCCTGTGTTTTTGTTTTATAATTGAAGCCATAGCCATTTTAAGTAAATGCAGTTATTTACCTTTGCCTTCTTGTTTGTGTGTGTGAACATGATTCTTTAAAGCAATCTGTATTTGTAAATGCTCACTAAAAGCTTTGGTATGACATCTTCAAGTGGATAGAACTTGAAGACAAATTGAGTAATGAGGGTTGGAGATCAAAAGATATCAGTGCAGACCAAAGCAACGACAAAGCCTGCTCAGCAGAGAGAAACATTATTTCATTCATTATTAAACTTGTCCTTCTTTCATCAAGCTTTGCACAAGACAAACAAAATCACAAGTTTGGATCAAACAGGAAATCACATTTTCATTTATAACTTTTAAAGGTGTCATAACCTGCTGTTTTACATACACAATCCTTCTTAAATTATCCTCAAATTAATTTTTAATTCTAGTTGGGTGGGAGGGAAAATTTAATGAGCTCATTTTAACCTTTTTTAATCCCCAGCTATTGTTTGTCACGAGAATACGCCCGAGAGTTAAGACCTGTCTGTAAACGCGTTCACGAGGCAAACGTCAAAACAAAAACAAAGTTTTTATTATGACAGATGAAATGAAGGAAATGATGTCCCAACAGAAAAAAACGTGATAAAAACGTAAACGGTGTGGTTGATAGAGAGGATCCGTGGATGAAAAGGCTGGACTATGATGAATATAAGGAGCGCATGTCTGACGTGAAGTTAACCAGAAACAGGTGTTAGCTTCTGTGGCTACATTCGCAACATATCCGTTCGTCAACCACCGTTACCGCACTGGTCTCTTACACAAAAGATAATAAGTTACACAAGCAGCAACACTTACCGACTGCACATCCTCACTGATAAATACTAATCCACTGCTCCTCGGTAAAGCTGTCCCTCCTGTTAGAGCATCGAAAACTGCTGAAAACTTCTGCCCGAGGCAACTTAGCATCTCTATCTCCACCCTCCTCCTCCGCCTTGTCGTCGGCGTCCTTTCTGACAAAGCTGGTCTACTTCGTGGCAGGTAATCAGCTGCCTTCAGGTGTGGTGCTGGGGGCGCCCCCCCAGCAACGCTCGCCCACAGCCTATCTAGTTCACGTCATAACAGCTGATCATAATGACTCCACGGCAGGTAATCAGCTGCTTTTGGGTGGCTCTAAAAAGGCTAACTAAGCAGCTAGCAGCCTCTCTCATTCACGTCATTGGTAGAAAGAAGTTTTATTCGTGAACTGTGGGGTGGGCGTGCTTGTGGCCGATTCTGGTGAGAAGAGAGCGCCCGCACTCAGAGGCCAAGTTAACTTTCACTTTCCGAAGTTTCTGGCTCGTTATAACTGATGTCCTGTTCCAATACACGTTTTAATGTGAAAAAGTGGGATTTCCGTGTGATGACACTTGCGAAGTAACATCTCCCCTTGAATTTGGGATTTAGCCTGCGCATTGGCTTAAAAAGCATATTTCAGTTGCTAATGATGTTTCAGCTTTTAATTAATTGCTGTCATCCACTTTTCTATGAGAACCATCTGCAGTTTGCATCATGTGTATCCAGTGTAGCAACAATCTGGCTCAGTAAGCATGAAATTGAGATTGCTGTGTGAGCCAAATCAGCTTTAAGGATACATATATCACCTCAGCATAAATCAAACCCTGACTCTGTTTATCTTGGCAACCATTAGCTTGTCTGTGATGCTGCCATGTAATGTAATTAACACCTATGTAAAGCTAGCAGAAGTGTTCTGGGAGCCATATGTGGAATCTGCATAACATCACAGCATGATTCAATAAAAAGTTTGACTTTTGCAAAATTAATTTTCAACAAATGTGATGAATGGCTTCATGGCCACGTATCCTTTCAGACAATAAACCACCGCATCTGTGTGTCTGATTGAACTCCATACAACTTGAATGGGATCCATGCTTTTGCATTAAACTGTGTCTCTAACAGGTGCTTCTTGATCACATTCATAAAAGAGGCTGCTCTATGTATAATATTTTTCTTATTTGCATTACCAAGCTATGAAGTCAGATTTCAGTTTTCCGTGATTTGACGGTTAAGGTTTATGAGCCAAAGACCACAAAGAGAGTCTAATATGACTTCTTTTTATTATCATTTATGGGGGGGTGAACATAAAACGTTGGGAAAATTGGTTCAGAAATGAAATGATGCAAACACTAACAGGCAAAGTCTGAAAATATCTGCAGAGGGATCAAATACTAACATTGAAAGCGTTGATTTTTAGTTTGCCATGAACACATTCAAGCAGTAAAAAAGCCTATTCCTTTAATCATGATTGGACTCCGAATGCAGATAAAATATCTGTGAGAGCAAATTTTATATTTCAAGTCCCTGTTTCACCACTTTATGTGAGTTACTTGCTGTGGACATTATATCACCTGTCTTTATAAATTCCCAGACTAAACTTGGGTTGAGTAAAAGTTCTTTAACAGATGTTGAAGTTGACCTTTTGTATTCACATTGATGCAGGCATCCAATGCATTGCATTTCCTTGTCTGTGATCTATGGCCATCTAAACTCCATCCATAAACCTTTTTGGTTTTACTACATCTCTGTTAAAACTTTAAAAAGAAAAATCCTTTAGAATCATCAGTGTTTTCTGCACAGATTTGACTTGCAGATTAAATTTATTTCTTTTGTAGATGAAGAGAGTTGACTCAACAGAAACATCATACCTGGTTATTTTGAGAAAATGTAACCACTGTTCCAGGTTTATGAGGAAATTCATGAAGAGATATTAGCTTTTGGAGGTGAATTGTGTCCCCCATGGTACAGCAAGAAACTGTTGATCAGTTTAGTTTTAGAACTCCGGGTTTCACTTTGCTGCTCCAAAATAAAGAACCTCTTTGGTTTGTCACTCTGCCACATGATCAAGTTTGACTTGATGTTTAGACATTATATCCTGTACATTTGATCATATAATTTAAATGTTGTTGCTCTACAGTAAAAAAAAAAAAAAAAAAGAAAAATTTTATATACCATCATCAGAGATTGAAAATGTCACAGACAGGATTAGAGTTCTAGTTTGCTCTCAAGCACCACTTTAAAAAAAACAAAAAAACAAAGGGCCCATCCCAGTACCCCCTTAGCCCTACTCCTAAATTTTACGCGTTCCTGCAGGGGTAGTGGTGTCCCAATTCTCTTTGCATGTTGGGGTAGTGGACATAATGTTAGCCAGACTAGCCAGGCTAGCTAGGCTAAAATGCGAATGAAAAGCTTGTCTGCTGCTTTTCAGCAGTTCACAAAAGACAACAGTCATCAATGGTGACTTCTTCATGTGTTTTGGTTTGTTTATTAATGAAGCGTAATGAATGATGAAAAAAGCAAAAGGATGTAACCTCATTAACTCACCGTATATTGCTGCTGGGTGTGCTGTTGTGAGTGACATATAAAATTAAACGTCACTGCGCAGTTGCTTTACGTGCCAAGTGCGAATGCTGCAAGTGGTATCCCAGTTCCTAGGGGAAGATTACGAAGTCCTATCCCTTGTATTTTCACTTTGAGGGGTGTAGTGGTAGTGGGTAAGGGCTAGTGGTAGTGAGTAAGGGAGAGTTGTTCAAAGTAGGGGGAACATTGGGGTTTGGGCCAAAATCTTGTTTATTTAAAGAGCCTTTTGCATTTTAGCATCTCCTAAGAAAGGCTAGCTAAACATCCATCTTGCATCAGTTCTCTAGACCAATCTTTTCAAATTGGGATCAGGACCCCCATGTGGGTCACATGATAATTTCAGAGTTGCCAGATCATTGCGGGAAAAAAAAAAGAAAAATCAAATTTACGTAGGATATTTTGGGGGCTCTCAAAATTCATACATTATAGCAAAGACAGTCTGTGAAATTAACACATTCATTTTTCACAATTTCTCAATATAATTATGTATTATCTAGACCTCTATCTGGTCTATGATCCATACTGAAGCAATCCCTTACAACAAAGGATATCCTATCCCTCTTTGCTGCTGATAGGCTGATCATAAGATTGAAAACATTGGCTGAGGAAGATATGGGATGGAGGTAAGTATATTAGAAATCACCTCATACCATTAAAAACCGCCACTTTTGGGAAATGGTGTACTATGTTTATTTTCGACGATGCCTGGCGTAAAAGCGTGTTCAAGTACTAACAGAATGTGAATGGCTTGCAGTAGGTCTCTGTCCTGCTTTGCCACCTCAAACCTTCCCCGCCATGGACGTAATCCATTCTGCTGGTCGTTACCCAAGGGCCCTACTGTCCTCCATCCATCTGCCCTAGACCCCATGGTCCCATGGTCCTGTCCATGGATGTTGGTTTCCATCAGTGGACGCCATCTCCATCCGGCTGCCTCTTTTTCATGGCACCTGCAAAGGCTTCCTTGCTCCAGTCCTCACCTATCAGTTCCTTTGTCCTCCATCCACCATACCCGCTTTTGAACAGAGTTCCTGCCGAACCACCAGCCAATGGTGTCCAGAGAGGATTTCTGCCACCTGCTGCCAATCTTCTTTCTTAAGCCGGTAGTGCAGCTGCAGACATCTTTGTTTTAATCTTACAAACTAATTCTGGGTTTTTGATCTACAGTTTATAGCCCCCAAAAAGAGAAGTTATGGAAGCGGATGGATGATGACGTCCATGCTGTTTTGAGCGTATTTGCTGTGGATAACAGTCAGCAGGACTTTGAGTCAGCAATTCAAATCAGTATATACCAACAACCTTTTGGAGCACAATGTTGGGCATGCACAGACAGATTTTTTTCTTTTAATTGGGAAAAGTTAAAGGTTGAATATGGAACATTTTTTTTTTTTTTATTAAAAGCTATATTTTTTCAAAAATAATACCGCCACAGGTCATTTGGGGGTGTACAGAATGAAAGTACAACGTTTCCCAGAAAAATTATATTTAGCCCTAAAAATAATTATAAAATAAATTTTGACGGGTTCGATAATGGCATTTTATTTATGTCTATAAATCATACGCTGCCATTTTAGGTTGCCAAATATGATCTCTGTGTGGACACAACTATTCCGGTCATATCAGGCTTGTACAGGGGAAAACCGTAGAGACGACGATGAAGCAGCTGCTTCAGAGCCCTGGAGATATTGTTATCTGTTTCTGAGGAGGAGTGACCTGAGAAGAGCAAAACTGAGTAAATTTAGGAGCAGAGCTTCACTAAATGGATCCATATAAAGTTTTCCATGGAGTAACACAATGTGAAATGGCTACTTTTCTCCTGGATCTGTAAGCTAGACATGTTTGCTAAATGGCTAACGTTAGCTGTCATTTATAAACTCATCTGCGTTAGTTGTTGGACATGCTGCAGACTGTTGGTCACTTTGTGTAACCGCAGCAAGCCTGGCATCCCAGCGGCTGGAGTTGTTTTCTTGCCGTTGCAACTACAACGTAGACCCACGTGATGTCTGCTGTTCTGTCCGTATTCCATATTCAACCTTTAAATTAACTAAAACAAACTTTCAAAAAAGCTGAATGACTACAAGAGCCTAAGTGGATCCGACCGTCCTACCATGTAGAATCACCCTGATTAGAATACATTTTCCCTGAACATTTTGATGCCGTGGAAGTGTAACTTCACAGATTATCAGGAATTCTTTCCCTGGCAAGTAAATTCTGGAATAAAAAAAAATTCCTAGAAACATAGGTGGGAAAATCCTGTTGTTGTTTTGTGTTTTTCTCAACTCACATGAAGATTGGCCAATTGAGATAAGGCTGTAGATGCCTCTAGATGTGGCATTTCATACTTTTGGTGGTGTCTGTTTCTTTTTTTTTTAAACTAATTGGTTTTAATTGCTGTTGTTTTATGTGTATTTTTTGTCAGTCACATTGTTGTTTATTAAAGTGCTCTATAAAAATAGATGGTATGGTTTGTATCATGTTGAAGTTTATCAGTAGTTTTATGGTTGGCTTTTCAAGAGGGTTTTCAGAGGGGCTTGCATTTCTTCCTTTTGTTTACAATTTGTGCATCACGGAAGTGGTTGAAGGTGTTTAGAGATGTTGACAATCAGCTTTGATTTTGAATTTTCTTGAAGGTCCTCTGTGATCTTGCTCATTTCTACCATATTTTTCTCCTGCACTTCCTGAAAATCAGACATGATCCTAGTGCTTTAACTTGCTGTAAAAAAAAAAAGACAAAAAACTCAGATTTACACCCCTTTGCCAATGATATTTAATGCAACTATGTCCCTTCATATATTAATAACAATGTATGCATTTCTTTATCCTTCATTCATTCATGCCAGTTCTCTTTATACTTTTAACACTTATGTGTGAAAGCCTGATAAGTGTTTTAAAAAGGGTCAAAACAGCCTATGTCACATGAAATAAGTTGTCTGTCATGTTTCATGAAACAGACACAGGTAGATAATTGCTTTTATCCGAAGTCAACCTTTACTTATGCTGATCAAGCTGGCAGCAGATGGTACATTGGAGCATCAGCACTTGAAATGAGGCTTTTGGAAGAATGACTCTTGTATTAACCCCCCACTAGTCATATCAATAACACAGATGGTACATTTTATATTTGCAGGGATAATGATATTGCAGTGCAACATTGATGTTATTTTGTCTGACCTTTTCTAAATTTGCAACCTTGTGTTCTACAAAGTGTGCTTTTATGAACTGCTAACTTGCTACGTCAGATATGTTTTGGAGATAATATAATTTGCAGAACTGGAATATAGCAACAACACTTTTTGTCAATCTAGGAAGTGTGGTGTGCCTGAACTATGTTGAAGTGCAAGAGGTATTTGGGGTGAAGTTTTAAGAGAGATATAAAGTCTTTGCTAGGTCTTGGGCCTCACTTTGCAGCTAGAATAATGCATTGCTAAGCACCTATGACTCTTGAATTACAGAGAGATGAAATACATTCTGCCAAAATAATGTTCCCCTCTTTTGATATTATGATATTGGTGTTGGAGAATTCTGGCTCCCACAGGTTCTAAGCTTGGTTAAGTTCTGAGTGGATGAAAGCCATAACTGTCACAATCCATGGTATAGACAAGGAGGATGGATGAACCGATTGAAAACTGCAGCAAAAAGCAATAAATGATCTTCAACTAGGCAAAGGAAAAGTGAAGCTATGAACGCTAAGGACTACTAATGAACGAGGTGTTGGTGAAGGTTTAACAAGCAAGCAGGAAGTAAACAAGACAATAAACTACAATGTAAAACATGAAGTAAAGGCTAACTAGACTGCATATAAAACAGACTAAGAAATTTACAGATGAGAGACGCAAAACTAACCTAATAGAGTAAAAACAAAACACAGACCATGTAGGGCTGGGTCATATCATACAGTTCAAGGTAATACCGGTGTAACGTGAGGGAATGACAAGAAGATTAAATGTCACAAAAGAATATCGGTGAAACGCACATGTTACTGCCGTTGTTTTGATACTGTCAAATGCACATGCAGCCAGTCTGGCTGCGTCCGAGGACGAGGAAGGCAAAAGCAGCGCATTAACCCAAAGGAGTGATGACATAGCAGTTAAAAACTAGTTTATGTTGTTGGCATTATGTATATAAATACTCCAAAGAAAAAAATGGCATTTTCTACAGCGGAGTATTGTTTTGAAACGCCAGACCTCACTTCCTCAGTAATACAGTTGGGTCCGGTGATGATATGGAGCTTTACACTTCGGAGACCACGTTGACTTCATTTTGATTGGCTACACCTTATTTGGCTATGACCTTATTTAGAGAATCTAGATCAAGCTGCGGTGGGACTTTGCTAAAGGCTAACTGCTTTAGCAAATGGGCACTTCAGACAGTGAGCTACGTTTATCAGACAAGACAGCATTTAGAGAAAATGAATAAACTTACAGGTAATGACAAGGTTGTGGCCCCCTCCCTCAGTGTTGCTGCAGAAATTTTTTTTTTAAATCCATTTGTTTGAAAACCCAGACCTGACTGCACAAGTTACTGCTCAGCTACACACACGCAGCTGAATCAGACAGGGAGGGGGAGCGGGGGGAGCGAAGCAAACAGTGCATAGACCGTTAGGAGAGAGGGAGGGGGGTGTTTACTTGATAGTGTGCTCTTATTGGAGCAATTGAACTACGTAGAATGATAGAACTACGTAGAATGGTAGCCTGCTGTCTGATTCAACTGTTTCTGAGCAGAGAGACAAAGCTGACAGACCATAAACAGGAACTTTGATATTCACTCTGATCATTTCCATGGCCTCATCAGTGCACAACAGATCATATTATACACCCAAAACCCCAGAAAAGTGAAATTTGATTTCATGGCACCTTTAAAGCTTGTTCCATACTCGGTGGGAAGCAAGAACTTTCTTCTTGTTCTCAAGACCGCAAGAAAAAGAAAAAGGTTTGTTTTTGGTCATTCTAATCCTCCACGTTAAGCTTCTTCTGTGACGAGGCGGGTATTGATGCAGGGGGGATGACTGTGAAAAACTTTGTGGTGGGATTGCGGGTTGCGCACGCTAGTGATGCACGGAGCCAACCTTTGACCAACTTGAAGACCCGCGGGTCAGGTTAGGTCAGATTAAGAAATTTTCACTTGATTGTGGGTCGGGTTGTGCAGGTTATTATATTAGTGCAGTGTGCGTCTGTGCATAACCTGCGACCTTACATCAGGAAAGCAAGCAGCGCCTGCCACCTCAATGAAGGGGGATGATGGGAGATAAGAATATTTAACTCTCAAGCAGTTTTCTTTGGCCAAATAAAAGCCTCCAACTTGGGCAGCGCCAGATTGTGCTCCAGCTATGCCAGGGGTTATAATTTAATTTTGTTTGCAGGCTTGTTACACACATTAACCCTCATAGCTCCCTAAAAAAAAAGGTTACTGTTAAGTTTCTTAAGGGCACAGACTGGCCAGTGTCAGTTAATGGCCTGTGAATATTATCTAAAAATGAAATGTTGCATTTTTCTTTCATGGTTATCACCAAAGAATTCTGGCCTAATCATCAATAGCAAAAAAATCAATGAGTTTTAAAATTTTAACCCTCTTTAAATTCCACTTTGCATACATGATGCTCCAACTTCCAAAAACTGAAAATGGGGTTAAACTTACTATAATTTATGCAATTTTTTGTGCAGGATTATCAGATCCCTGGAGTATTTAAAAGTAAAAAAAAAAAAAAAAAGTTTTTTTTGTTGCATCTTTATTTTTTGTGTTACAGTGTTTTTTTTTGTTTTTTTTTTTAAGTTACGTTAAGCTTCTTAAGGGCACGGACTGGCCAATGTCAATTAATGGCCTGTAAATATTATCTAACAATTAAAAGTTGCATTTTTTTCATGGCTGTCCTAACTGACTTCTGGCCTAACCATCAATACCAAAAAATAAACGAGTTTCAAAATGCTCGGTCAGTCAGTCATTTTCTGTATCGCTTATCCAGTTCCATCATTGCTGGAGGTTGTTGGAGCCTACCCAAGCTATTATCAGGCAAGAGGCAGGGTACACCCTGGACAGGTTGCCAGTCTGTCGCAGGGGCAACACAGAAAGACAGACGAGCATTCACACTCACATTCATTACTAGGGGCAATTTAGAGTAACCAATTAACCTATAATGCATGTCTTTGGATGGTGGGAGGAAGCCGGAGTACCCGGAGAGAACATGCAAACTCCACACAGGAAGGCCACAGTTGGAGCTGTTTGAACCCCCCCTCCCCAGCTGGGAATCGAACTGCCGACCTTCATACTGTGAGGCTGCAGTGCTAACCACCATGCCACCATAAAGCCCGAGTTTCAGAATGTTAACCCTTTACTTTCCAGTTTGTGCACACGATGTTCCCACTGGCTAAAACTGATGGGTGGGTTAAATAGCCCAAAAATAGTCTGTAGATGGCAGGTCGTTATTAGGTATTCAGAGCGCTAGATTATAGCAACCACAATTAAAAAAGCTCAATGAGAAGTTATTTCGAGATAAAATGCAAAAAAAAAAAAAAAAAAAATGTGGGGAAAATTCCATTTTGAACTGGAATGGCAGTGCATTACAGAGAGGGAACTAAATTCCCCTTGCAAACCCTTACAGAAAAAACACATGTGCTCCACTACACGAACATGTGGAGCACATGTGAACCACATGTGGTCACATGTGAAATTCATGTGGTTTTTCTGTAAGGGAAAGACTGACCTGAATAATTATTTGTCTTTTTTGCATGTGGTCATCAAAATGCTTGAAAAAAAAAAAGAAAGAAAATAAATACCAAAATAACAAATTTGAGACCCTTTCACGCTCAAATAACCTCACATGAGAGGAGAAAAATTTCTTTTTTTTTTTTACTTCATTGGATCTGTGAAGCATCTTCGAGTTTTTGAAGGACACTGATTTGCTGAAATATTGTTGAAGTCTATGGGTTTTGTGTATCCACAATTCTCATGGCTACCTCCTTGCTCAGATCTGCTGCACCCAAGCAAGCACCAGCTGCTGCTAGTTAGCGATAAACTTACAGGTGCCATCACTAAAACTGCAGTAGCCAGGGGTAGTAATTACCCAAATTTAACAACAATATACACTGGCACTGGCTCACACTCTATAAAGTATCCTAATATTTACACCATTATTTCCATTGTTTCTTTTGGAAACTATGACCCCCGTCTCTGTGTCTGAATATGCTGACGCTCAGTGAGAGGCCTTGTTATTCCTGCAGCGGCTGCCTCCATACTGCTGATTTCAAATATCACCTCTCTGCAACCCTGACCTTTGACCTCAGGTAGTAAAATTCTCTGAACGCTTAGGTACCTCAGCTTGCCATGCTCTTGTGGGACTTGAGCAGGGACTTTAATTGCTTATCCTCATCTCAGTACCAGACGTTCATGGCATTGCAATTGGTGAGCGCATAATTTTTGTGCCTGACTTCAAACTCAGAAGAGGGCCAGTGCCAATAATTATATGAGAGTCTCTGAGGGTTCCTTAGCATATCTTGGACAAGAATACAGTCATGAAGAATAGAAGTAGTGAGTTCGAGCTCTGTGAACAAGGCCAGCCAGATTATGGATATTTTGGGGACAACTATGCAACACAACAGTTAAGCTGTGAAAAAGCGCACAAATGGTCCTGTGACATGTTTTTTGATGGATTGCTATCTTTTGCTTTGACTGTAGTTAGATTAAAGTGGAAATTATAAAACCATTACTGAAGGGCAATGACTCAAACTCTGTTAGTGACATCAGCACAGCTGTAGCTCCATGAAATCTGCCAGGTTTTATTACAGATTTAAACCAAATCGGTACAAATAGAATCACTATATAGCTCTAACCCTAAATGCCAAGCTTCCTTTAAGCAGACAGCGCTTGCGATTAGCGGTTCATTACAGTTGGCAAATAAATGAGTCAAGAGTTCAAGTTTGTCCAACATTCCAAACTGCCAGTCCTTGATTGTCCTGGTCCAAACCCTAGACCGCATGCTCTGATCCCTGGGGAGTCCCATTGGCGGGTGTTGTCCGGTCACAGCGGCAGCTCCGGGACCCTTTGGTCGGCAAAGCATGAGCCAAGGCCTCATCACGGACCTCAGTCCTTCCTGTTCTGCCCCACTGTCCTTAAAAACCCCTGGAGCCAACCTCTGCAGTGAGGAGGCTGCATGCAAAAATAAAAACTACATTTGGAAAGCAAGAGTCGTGAATGACAATCTGTGTGTTTAGTTTTATATCTTATAAAAAGCTCTCCTCTCTTCACCTTCTCCTTTTTCTTAAACACAGGGAGGTTTAGAGCCCAGAGATTTTCTGCAGTGGGTGAGCGTATTTTTCGGTTTCCATCGTTGTTCCCGCTGTAGCCCGAGGCCGTCTTTCTTCACATTCAGCAGAGATTTGCTTCCATTCCTGGAGGGGCCCATGGTGCTCCTTCTGTTTCTGGCATATTATCTTAATCGCTGCCAATGTGCCACAGGCAAAGAGGGCACAATGTTGATTTATGCAAAAGCTTAACTGATTTAAAAGTTCTTTAAAATATTTTATTGGTCCGGCTCTCCTTCAGAGTATAAATGCATGTATGGGTGTGGGATCCAGGCGCAGCTACACCCAGGATGCACATCATTTATTTGGAGCTTTAGGTGAGCTATTATGACGATGAAATGAATTGGGTGAGGTGCTATCAAACTAAATGATTTAGATGAAGTAATTTAGCAAGCACAGATATAGTAATTCTTTTTAAGGTAGTTTTGAAGCGAGACATTTCTTTGGCACCAGGGTGAAGTGATGGACGTAGCAGGAAAGCTTTCCAGGTTCACAAATCATGCAAACCCAATACAGATGAAGCCTCTCCAGACGTTAATGCTTGTCCTGAGAAAATCTGTGCCACTAAATACCTTCTATTGTGTGCTAGTTTTGGGTTATTTTTAGGAGGTGGCTGCATTTTCCATTTCCACACATCTGTGTCTGTACCAATGTTGTTCTTTAAGATGCTGTGAAATGATGCATTACTCCGAAAAGGCTATGACGTCCAGAGCTGTCACCAGTGGCTTAACATCACAGGTACCTGATGATAAACTGAAGAAAGGTTATTTGTGGATATTTTAAGACTTCATTTTGATGCTTCTGCTGTGCTGTACTGCAGGTCTCAATCCCTTTATAAGTTCAAAACCAAAAGGAAAAATAATAGGAAAATATTTAACAACAGAATTGATTAATGTACAGTAACTTGAGATGAAAAATAATGTATTTATCCCAGAGGAAATTTCCATTATTGTAGTAGGAGTTGCTCCTTTTTCCCTTTGTTTTTAAAAACAAAAATGATAATTGATGACGAGAAGAAGAAGAAGACTTGTTCCAGTGGGTGATGACTGCTGGCCTGAATGATCTCCGGTATGAAGGTCAAGTGCATGAAAACGCCAAACCCTGACATGTGCTTACACAAAAATGAATATGTGGTGTTTACGCAGATAACCGGCTGTGCTGTTTTCTGCAGCATATGGACAGAGCAAGGCCTCAGCCATCTCCACAGCTGTGGCAACTTGGCAAAGTGGAAATGTTTGTATGAATCCTAATCAAATATTTCAACTTCACTAAAGCTGCAAACTTGGCCATGCTTTGCAGGCTGATGCTGTGAGAATGTACAAACTTGGAGATAAAGGATTTGAAATGCATATTGATCAATTATTTTCTCCTTTTAACTCTCTTTTCCCCTCTTTTAATAATCACAAGCAACATTACAGTGGCTGTAGTTTGGGGTCTTTGCCAGGGGAGCATAATACTAACACTAGATGGCATGTATTTTACCTCATACCACTGCTCTTGGATTTATTTGAAAACTGCGATCTCTCTACTATAGAAAGTAAAGCTTCATCACTATTTGAGAACAAAGAGGAAGAATGAGCAGCTTGCTTACTAGGACTGAATCTCCTTGTCACTGATGGCCATACCTGCATGTTATTACCGAGGCTGCTTCTGCTGAAAGCATGTGAGTCACATCCTGATTGAAAACAAGGGAGCAGGCTCCAGGAATCCAGTCAAAAAAGGAAGGAAAGAAGGAGGGAGGAGGAAAAAGTTGCTCTGGAGCTGGGGTTTTGCTCAGTCTTTTTACCTCACTGAAGAGATGTTTGGAGTGGGAAACACCCAGGAGAGATAAGATGGGACGTCATGTCTGGCTTTCATCATGGCACTGCCTCCTGCCTGTTGTTGCCTCAGTGGTAGGAGAACTGAGAGCCTGGGAGTCACTCCAGTTCAGCCAAACTCCCTGTTTGAACAACACTGCAGGGAATCTTGAGGTCACTCTCCAGAAAATGGCAAGAACACAGCGAGCTGTGCCGGGTTTGACCAACACAAAGAGACAGGAAGAGTTAACAGAATCTACCTGTAAAAATAAAGTTGTGTCTCAGTCGTGGATAATATGCAGTCATTCTGATCATTTTCTTCATATATGGGGAGTTACATGTTTGTTTACCCTGTGGGAGAGCTGATTTATAACTGAATCCTCAATCTTTGTCCCCAGAGGCACAATTCATCTTGACCACTTTTTATGCCTTTCAATAAAACACGCTTTAAAAGATGTTCCCTCTCTTTGTCTGCAGCTCTGATGTGATCACCAGAGTTCCTCAGGGTGAAGGCCTTGGCCCGGTTTGTCTTAAATATGATCTCAGTGGCATTCCTCCCTCCACTTCCTAAAGGTTTAATTAGTTTTTAAAAAAAAAAAAATCTGGTTAATTTGTTTGCATGAGACAATAAAAGTATAAGGAAAAAAAATCTGTCTGCCAGTTATGCCTGGGAGTCATTGTGCCTTTGGGGTTAAGGTCTTTTATGCTGTCTCATGATTGTGGCATCAAACATGCACTAATTTATGGCTGTGCAACCCCAACCAGCCCTCCCACATTGTATTTTGTTTTTTTTAATGAGGTAAACTGAGATGTGGACGCTTTGCTTCTCACGAGGTCTGGCCATATTTCATGCAATGGTTGACCTTCGAACTGGGAGAGGAGGTCAGAGCCGTAGATCAAGCTGAATATTTGAGGCGAGTGCCACATGGGCTGTGAAAAGAAGCTGCTGAAGGTTTGCTCATTAATCACAGCTTCAGCTTTGACAGAGTCGACCTCTGGAGTCAAATTTCTTACCAGCTGAATCAAAGTTGCTAATCGTCACCTTTAGACAAATGGTTTAGATGACTACTGGGCATAAATGTGTCCTGTTTGTTCATATGAAGCATAAATGTCCAAGTTAAAGGTTAGCTTGAGTGGTTATTATTTAAGATGCAACTAAAAGGTTTGAACTTTTAATTGGACAAAGGTCAATGATCACATCGTCTTTTTTATGTAAATCAATAATCTTAAATGTCAATTTCCTGAAAGGTAGAGTCCGGAGTCACCTCCCCTGGCTGTATTTCAATTTTTCCTTTTTTTTTTGGTGTGTTTGGGACGTTTCTGGGTGGAGATTTGCATATTGTCTCCAGCCAATAACAGATCGAAGGGCGTAGCGCTCTGTGGGGATAAACTCGTCAATTGGAGCAAACCTTTTTTTTAAGCGTTGACCGGAGACAACACCAGATTAACTCGAATTCTCGATAAAAAGGGTGAATCCTCTTGCACACATTCCCGGGGACCGTGTGGGGCTAGGGGTGGACCCACGAGGGAAGGGCTGATCCGCAGACTTGATAACTTGGCGGGCTGTGTCACTAGGGGGCCACTGGGTACTGCCTGCCTCTGGGGTCAGGGGCCAATGACTGCTGTCCCTGCTACCCGGGCACCTATGCCTCACGACCGCTCGGGGCTCTGGCTGGGGCCTCCCTTTGCCTGGGTGGATGTGTAATGGTCTTTGCGGTGGGCTGGCTGGGGTCTGTGCTCTGTGGCTGGGGTCTGTGCTCTGGGGTGGCTGCTGGTCTCCTGAGTCCTGGCTCCCCCCCGGCCTGTGACCAAGGCCTTGGTCACATTTGCACAATCACTCATCACCGATCACTCCTCATTCTTCCATCTAACATCTTGATCCCACACTTACTAACCTGCATGCTGATTAAATTACTGTGATGTCATGTGGTGTTCATCACCACTAACTACAGCTGTTCCTTCCTCTGTGCGGTCAGTGTCTGGTGTTGTGATTATTATTGTCTCTCCCAGCTTGTCTGTCTACAAGAGGTCTTAATGATTGTCAGCTTTCTGTTGAAGAAGTTGCAGGTAGCATTTTGTTTTCTTACAGGTGCAGCAGCTCTCTCTTCTTCTCTCAGTTCTCTCTTCTCTCTTTCTTTTTCACTCTCTTTTCTTTGTCCCCTTTTCTTTTCCCTCTTGTCAGGTCCAGCAATGATATGTCAATTCAATAACAATTATAAAGAAAAACAAAAAACAAAAACAAATAAATAGAGCATAATATTTGTACATCAAGAGGAGCCTTATACCCATAAGGCTCCTCTTGGCAAAGCAAATCTGCCTGGCACAACACGGCAGTCAGATCCCCATTCTGCTGCTTTGATGCTGGACAGGACATGTAAACAAAAGAAAAAAATGGCAGATGTGGCGAAAAAAGTAAGTATTTTTCAGTGAGAAGAGCTTTAAGGCCCTGTCAGATAGAACGCGCTAAGCGCCGGCAGCAAACCCACTCATTGTGTATGTCTTTCCGCGGCAGCAATGCATTCCACCATACCGCGGAGCTCAGCGGTGCGCGAGGTGGGTGCATGCCGCCGTTGTATCGCTGATACCGCTGCAACAAAATCCTAGCATGTCCAATAGGAGAGGCCAATTCAGGGAAAAAAGTGGTCCTTGGTCAGCCTGAAGTAAACCTGGAAGCGGTCTGTGTGAAAGAATGCAGCTCCTGGATGAGCCTGAACTCCCCCAAGTCCTGCCTTGTCATCGGGATCAGGCGGACCCACACCCTTTTATTTGCTGCTGATCTTCTCCTCCTCCTCAGGAGAAAAGCTCTTTGCTGCGATGATGAGAGGTACATCTTTCACAACAAAGTGTGCCGGGGAGAAAACACTTCCTGATCTGTCGCTTAGCAACGCAAGCCTACTGGGGTCGCTGCCGCCGTGCTGTGCCACAGACTCTGCGCCCTACCCCGCAGTGAGCGCAGCGAAAACCACTTTCTATCTGAAAGAGCCTTTACTGCACACTTAAAATCCAGGGTTAATATTGTTTTGGCTTTCATCCACCTCTGAGCTTTGAAGGAGAGGATTGGGACTGAAGAGCGATGCAGCCATTAGCCCGAGGGGAGGGGTTCTCAGTTTGAATAGTGTTTGTAACAGAAATGGGGGAAAACTCCAGATTCTACCTTTAATTCTTGATCCAACTTAGCACATAACTTTTTCTTAAGCAAGAACATTTTTTTCTACCCTTTGACTGTAAATGAACATGGACGATGTGATCATAAAAGTGTAAAAAGTGCAGTAAGTGTATCTTCATTTCATAACAGACTTAGATGACTGTTTGATGGAAACTTGCCGAGTTGTGTTTTGGTGCATATTAGATATTAACAGACGGTTTTCAATTTTACAAAGTTGTGGCTTCCCATGAAAATCAATCTGATGTGGGGCTAAATGACTATTTAAAATTAAACTCTTGGTCCTTGGAGAATAAAAGCTTTGTGCTCCAGCTCAGGGGTGGAGACAAAATCCTCCTTTAGGGATAGGAATCGAGAACCAGAACTGGTTTGTCAATTCCATGAAATCGTTTATCTGCCTGCCTAACGATTCCTCTTATCGGTTCCATAAACGCATTTGCGCGATGATGTCACGTACGCATCTCCAACATGACATCGCGGCAAATGTGTTCCAAAGACCCGGTTGTATTTCATGAAAAATACAATATAAGCGTTGATCACACCAGAGGGAGGAAATACCTCCAACATTCGGCCACAGCAGTTAGTTTGTCGGAATATAAAGTCTTTCGTACAATGCTAAGCAACAGTGGTGGCGCTTGGTGGGGATCCTCAGCACGTCTTCTCTCTGAAACGTTGCAGGTAAGGTAAAACTCCCGTTGACTCTAATAATGTTAGAGATTATCATACAGTATTGTGCTATGTCATGTTAACCTTTAGTCTTTAGTTTATTTTGAACATGTTGAAAAGGAAAGCAGCAGCATCTTCTGTGTCAGTGTAAAGTGTGTACTGCTGTGTACTCCTCTGTAAATTATAAAAAAAATCTGACAAATGAAACTAAACACATATACAGTACACACACACACACACACACAAACATATACATACATATTTACACACATCAGTCATCATCAGTCAGTCATTTTCTGTACCGCTTATCCAGTTCAGGGTTGCGGGGGTTGCTGGAGCCTATCCCAGCTATTATCAGGCGAGAGGCGGGTACACCCTGGACAGGTCGCCAGTCTGTCGTAGGGCCAACACAGAGAGACAGACAACCATTCACACTCACATTCATACCTAGGGACAATTTAGAGTGATCAATTAACCTAACATGCATGTCTTTGGATGGTTGGAGGAAGCCGGAGTACCCGGAGAGAACCCACGCATGTACGGGGAGAACATGCAAACTCCACACAGGAAGGCCACGGTTGGAATTGTTCGAACCCCCTCCCCAGCCGGGAATCGAACTGGCGACCTTACTGTGAGGCTGTGGTGCTAACCACCACGCCACTGTGTAGCCATAATAATTTACACATATAATAATTTAAATTTAACATGTTCAAAAGAAGTAAAAAGAAGTCAAGCTTATTTAATCCATTCCCCTAAAGTCCTAAAAGATCTTGTATCCTATATCAAAAGATAAACATGCTATTTTTTTCTGCACAAAAACTGTAACTGTACAAAAGTTGATCACTGCAGTTGTATTTTGAGTTATGTTTTAACTGAAGTCAGCTTTAAGTTGAAGTTGAAGGCAAAAGGCTGATGCATATTTGAAATGAAAGAGTAACTGCAACCGAAGCCATTCATACTATGTTTCCTCATTCAATGAGAATCAATAAGAGAATCGATAAGGAACCGAATCAAAAAGTGATATCAATAATGGAACCGGAATCGCTAAATTCTTAACGATTCCCATCCCTACTCTCTATAAACCTCACCTGGGATACTATTTATCCAGACCTTCACAGGTGAAATCAGTTTACGTACTTGGTATGCACAACAAGAACGCTGGTTTAAAATTTTCCATTGAGTGAACGTTGAGTCAGACATTTTTTAAACATTGCTCTAAACCTCAGATGAAACTTTTTCACTAAATAGCACACTAAACTTGGCATGTGGTACACCCCAAAAACACCATAAAGAGGCTGTTCTCTGCTTTAGACAACATACCCCATCATGCCGTGCATTACCACCTAGAGACCACTTTGTGGACTATAGCTTTTGTTGCGAGCGAGGATGCTGCTCCCTGCGACTGATGTGAACAAGACCGACCATCATTCCAATGGTGTAATGGAAAGACTTGACATGTCCTGACTTATAGTGGTTTTCACCTCAATGCTTTTTTACTTACCCTTGAAAAAAAGCAGTTAAAGGGGAACTTCAGTTTTTTCAATCTGGAACTATTTTCTTGTATGAAATATGTTCACTTACTCACCCAGACAGTTTTGGTGCAACTTGAATTCCTTCGGAAGATATTTAGATCCACTTGAGATCAGCGTATGTGCGATATAATGGCAGTGATGGGGCAACTGCGACCATCCTCTAAATAAGGCATTATCTGCCACAAACTCCTTCATTTCACCAATGTTTTGTTATGAAACATTAGTCGAAGGAGTTTGTGGCAGATAATGCCTTATTTAGAGGATGGACGCGGTTGACCAATCTCTCCCATTATATTGCGCATATACTGATCTCGAGTGGATCTAAATATCTCCCGAAGGAATTCAAGTTGAAACAAAACTGTCTGGGTGAGTAAATGAATGTATTTCATACAAGAAAATAGGTCCAGATTGAAAAAAATGAAGTTCCCCTTTAAGTGTCTTAGTGAAATCACCATGCCAGCGTACCGTGGGGAGGTGGTGTGGATCACAAAGTGGCTTCAAGCATAAAGTAGCTTTTTGTGGGTAGATGTTTACGTATATGTTTAGTGTGAAGACGATTATTTTCAAGTTACAGGTGCAGTAATACTTGTTGGAAGATACAGTACTTAATGAAAGAAAAAAAATTTTGCAGAGATTTCTGTCATAAAGTTTAACATCAGTGTTGCAGACAGAGATGTCAATTACAGCAACAGAAAGCAGCAAACATGTGCTGTCCATTACCTCAGTTTTGGCGTGTACGTATCTGCTTGTCATATGAATCTGTGAATATCTGGCACATAATTGTGTCTGAAATGCATCAGCGGCTGACTAGCCCTATCCCACAGTGATTCTTCTGTATAACGGACCATAAAATGGATGAATAAAATAAGTGAATGGGTGGACTATCAGGAATAAAACAATACATTTGGACTCCAAACTTGTGGCTCCAAAGTCAGTTTTGCAGCTTTGAAGGACATTTCAAACCCTCAAACACATCTGGCTAAACAGCCTTCTCCAAATGATTATCAGCAGCACCTGTTACATCATGTTGGTTACGGGATTGTACAAAACATGAAAGCTATGGTTCAGGTGTTCCTGTATAACACATGTATAACACACATGCACACCTACACACAACCCTGTCTATCACTATGCCAAAGCTTCCAGCTGCTTGGAGTCTCATTGACGACTTCCAGCCTCTGTTGTATTAACTGTTGTCAAAATATCAAGAGAATAATGCAGTGCAAACGGGTGCAGCCTCGAGGTCAGCTTTTCAAAGTCAACACTTGACAGGATTTCGTCCTGTGCCATATAAATTTGACACCTGTTTAATCATCTGACATACGCAGCTCACAGATCAGATATAATCTCTCCGCTGAAAACAGCAACACATTTGAACGGCTACAGTCCCACACAGAGTCTGACTCACCACTTGGTGGTTGCGAGGCTTGTACAACCAACAAATTACAAGGTTTCTGTGCTGTGCTTTGCAATAACATGGCACTATATAATGCTTGAAAACCATGTGAAAGTGACACTAACCCAAAATCTATTTTTTGAGTATATAACCGTCACCCCCTGTAGAGCCAGAGGGTGAGAACCAAAGATTACAGGTTATTTCCTCGCTGCTAACAGTGACTTGAATTGGCTTCAGTTCTACAAGTCTACAGTGTACAAGCTCAGGATTTCCTTCCTCTAGTACATAACGGGGTCCCCACTTTTCCTGAAAGGTGTCTGTTAGAAGGACACAACAGGAAAAACTAGGAAGTCATTGTATCTCGAGTTTGGGATCCAAGTATAGATTATATTCAATATCTTTTCCCCCCTTATTTTCAGTATTTTATGGAAACTGCTCATCTTGAACAAAATGTAACAGACACAAGTGGCCGCTTTCAACAGACCCACCTCTGTTTGCAGCATTACAGACTCTTCAGTTTGTTACTCGTCTTTAAGTTGCTGAAGGCATGGTTGACACAAATGACGAAGACTGGTCTCTAATAGAAGCCTGAGCGGATGCTTAATGTCAGATGTGAAAAATTTAATCTAGTCTACCTTTAACAAAAAATTTAAAAGCAGGGTAGGGGATCCTGGAAAAACGGTTTAATATTCAAGCTACATTTTAAAAAAATACACCCACCCGAAACCATGCCTCCAGAACACAGGAACGTGTGCGCCGATGGTTTAAAAGTGAAGATAACCAAAACAGCCAAGTGGATAGCTTGTTAGCTTGCTAGTAAGCAGTATGTTTCTGAAAGTATTAATTTGGTGTTAATTTGCTCACCTCCAACTCCTTCTGCGGTGAAAATAGTCCACACTGCAACATCTCCATGACTTGATCCACATTTGTTCCACATTCCGGTGAGTTGTGAGCAAGCACATGCGTGCGGGGGGCAAACGGCTTTTGAGTTTGATGGACATATAATCATTCAATCAATAAGCACGGGCCGTTGAAAACAATTGGATGGGGTTTTTTTTTCAGTCCTATCTGTTCCACAGGTGACTAACTTTTTTAATTTTTGTGTCAGAGCATTTAATTAGTTGTCTGCAGTCGGGGTGTGAAGGAGATTTTAAGCAGTATAGTAAAAATGCTCCTGGAAAACATCATCCACCCTGCCTTTAAATAAAATCATTATCCTGTTTTACTGTGGTGGATTAAACCTTTGTCATAGCCACAATGGTACCTTTTTTCAGTTTACAAGTTTGGTCAGGTAAACCTTCTGATTTGGATTCAGCTATGAGTCGGCTGTTTAGATGAAAGTACCCACCCACATGATGTGCCGTGATGCTAACGGCTTAGCCCACTTTCATTTATAAGGGCTGGTGGCATTGCTGCCAAACTTGTCTTTCATTGATGGTGACACTCTCCGTCACCGAACCCACCATTTACTTTGCTCTGATGTGAGCTGCTTGAATTGCTTTGATTTCAATCGCTTTGTCGCCATGTTCTCCAAATCTCTCACAAAACTTCCTGTTTAACCTCAACATATTTACAAGCTTCTCTGGCACTGCTGTCTACCGGATCAGGTGATAATTACACTAAATAACACGACTGAAGCATGATTCTCACCATCAAGCTCCCCCTGGAGCCTCCCCACACAAAACCCACAAAAATCTTTTGAGTGAGTTAATTTCTCCTTTTTGTACCTCATACATAAATGTACAGTGCTTTTTAAATGTTTTGAGGCACATACCCATTCTATTTGAACCAATAAAATTTTGTCTGACACTGACTGTTTATCTCTCTCATAATGCAGTAGGGTCTCAGGATCTCTATTATATTAAACGATAGCCTTGCTGTGTACTTTGGGGCTGGTTTTTCCCATGAGATCCAGTGATGGATCTGCATGCAGAAGGATAATTGCCAGTCTGCTTAACTGGA
Source organism: Atherinomorus stipes (assembly GCA_023101725.1). Taxonomy (NCBI): domain Eukaryota; kingdom Metazoa; phylum Chordata; class Actinopteri; order Atheriniformes; family Atherinidae; genus Atherinomorus; species Atherinomorus stipes. The sequence continues at coordinate 7,981 of JALJCO010013951.1, read as the reverse complement.
TGCTTTGTGTGCAGAGAGTATTAATGATTAAGTGTGTTTTTAATTTGGTTAGGTCTAAACCTGGGTATGTATAGGCTTGTTCATTTTTAATGTTCAAAAACTGTCATTTTTATTATGTAAAGCACATTCTGTTTTTTTGTTGTTGTTTTGTATGAAAAGTGCTACAATGTGATTTGATTTGATAATTGCTTGATTGATCAGAGGTTGGATTGTTTCGAGAAATTTCAGTCTGAGGCATTTTGGCTGCAGAGTTTTGAAGAGATCCACAGTTCAATTAATCAACGTGGCTGCTACCAAAAAATCTGTTAAATGTTGTAGCGAGGCTCTTCTTATATTACTGAGGCAGTATTTTACACAACAAGGCTGAAGCAGTGGTTTTCCAGACACCGGTGGTTTCATATTTTACTTATTAAAAAGTACATTTCTGTTGACTAAGTGTTGCTGGAATTCATTGGAAAAATGGTTCATTTTCTCTTTTTAAAAAAAAAAAAGAGAAAGAAAAAAAAAAAAATCACAGCCTGAACCAAAATTATAACAAGATGTTTGCTGCTGCTGCTGCTAGTTAGTAATGAAAATAGTAGGATCATTGTACAGGATTCTATAGGTTCATGACTAAATTAATTTTTAGGCAAGACATTTTTCACATATGTGAACTCTAATTGCATATCTGCCAAAAATGGATAAAACAGATGAAGTTTCATTGATAATGAAAGTATTATCAAGAAGCTGTGCTGTTTCGGAGTATTCCGGTTGATTTGCTGGCTTGCTTACAGGAGCTGCAGAATGAATTTATTCATGTTATCTCCGTGAATGCCAAGAGTCGTTGAGTTCCGCAAGGCGGCCCCAGTGCTGCAGCACTTATTTATATTTTTTGGACGCTTCAGCTGCCAAGAGGCAATCCATCATGTGAGTTTTATCTGTAGACAGAAGAGTGAGGTAAAACAGGTTTTAGTCAACTCTCATCCCTGCTGTTGGCTTTGTACATGAAGCCTAAGTAGGCCCAAGTTTGGAAAGGAGACAAAATCTTGATAATGTGGTTTGGAGAGCGGTTGTTACTGAGTCTGTGCAAAAACAATCAGAGTCATTAGTGGGAGATAGTCAAAGCCATGAAGCCCCTCCATCCCCACCCTCTCCAAACAGATCCTGAGAAACTCTGTGCTGAGTTTTCATAAACCTCTTCTGTGAGACCTGACTTTGGCACAAAAAAGACAGAAGGAACCTTTTTTCTTATAAAAAATGATGGTATAATGTCAATCATGTGTATTCTGGATATGTACAAAAAACATCCTAAATATTTAATTCACCACAGTCAACAATTTACATCTAAAAATGCTGATTAGCAACACGTTTTCTTCTGTTACTAAAAACATCTCCATTAATCCTGTACATTTTCTGCATTATAACAGAGAACTTCAGTCTTGTTTATGTACAGCAGGGGTACCCAAGTCCAGTCCTTGGAAGCTTAGATCCTGCAACTTTTCGGTCATATATTCTCCAACACTCCTGAATCAAATGGCCTAATTCCCTCATGCGCACGTCACTCAGCTCTGCAGTCTCTAATGGGCTCTATGCACAACTCCACTACTTCCTTAACTTAAGCAAGGGGCAGACTCCACTGAAGAACAGTGAGCGTACTTCTGGGTTGCCCAAAAATTGTAATTCTTTCTTCATCCGCTAGGGGCTGGCTTCATAAACAGAGCAAATCCCCATAAATCCCCATAGACTCCCATGTTAAAAAGGCCAACTTCACAGCAGAAATAAACATGTTTACAGCCTGGTTCAAATAATCATTTTAGGTTTAATAGGTCAAGTTTACCTTCATGTCAACTGTGAGGTGTGCGTGAGTGTGTGTGTGTGTGTGGCCCACACACACACACACTCACACACACCTCGCAACCAGGGGCAGAAAGCCTGTGTTTTGTACAGCAGTCTACGGCCAAATTTGCACTCACAACGATCTCTGTTTCGTTAGGTTACTTTACATTTTTATGAATGATATGTTTTAAATTATATTGAATAAATCTGTATTTTGATGATGAATAAAAAAATACCGACGCAGTGTTGCTGTGTTATATTTCTATTACCATTACACTAACTTGGCAAGGGAGTCATTTCCCGGAAACAGCATTTTTCTTGTTAAAACATGGATATTATTCGTGTTGGACCTCATTTGAAATTTGCCTGAAAAATCTGAGTTAGAAAGCGGCTTAAACTTTCATTTAGACTCTTTGTTAAAACCAAAATAGGCCACAACAATCTGCAGCCTGCAGCAGGTTCAGCTCCGGTGTCGTCTTCACCACCTCTATACAGGAGCAACTTTCACTAGTTTGGGATTAAACCAGGCAAAGACGACATCATCACTACGTTTGGAAAGGAGCTGATTCCAACTGTTCGGTACTCACCCGCATTGCTGTTGGTGAGTCTCGCTGCTTGTGTAACGTTGTGCTTTCTTGTGTATGAGATCTGGTGGACAGTAGATAGACTAGCTAACTGCGAACAAGCTAACGGTAGAAACTCAAACGCCTTCTGATTTACCACCCCCGTACTTCGTATTAAATCTCCGGGATGCGTTGTTATGCAGCGTAAATGTTTGTAAACAGCTCCACAATCAGTTTATTCTTCTTTTTTATTTTCCTGTCTGAGCAGAGGACGGCTGTCACACACAGCTACTGTGTTTACAGTTTACAGTGTTGTGATGCAGCTGATCGTGGCGATGATGCAGGTAGTATTAGTACCAGTCTCCCGACTAGAACGCCGGAGTATTTTTGCCACCGCGGTGGTTTAATCCGACACGGTGACCATGGTGAAAGACTAAATAAATAATGTAGTCTGAACCTGAAGTTATCTGAGAGAGTTTTGTGAAGATCAGTCACGCCTACTGTCCTATTTTCACCATTTTCAACTAAATGCATTAATGTTTTGATTTTTGCAACCGAACAAATACCAGGACTCAAACATTATATTTCCCCGACACTTTCACGTCATATCTTGATCTCATCTGCATTAAAAGTTGAGTCTTGTACGTAAAACACAGGTCTTCACATAGTTCTAAATGCTTTTCCTGTGTTTTCTTGCCCCCTGGTTGCGCGCGCATCCTATCTGTGACGTTGCTCAGAAACCCATCTATTTAGCTCCTTGTTTGCTATCGGTAAGGTCTTAGTCTGCAGCAGAGTAGCAAAATGGTGGTTATATCTCACATATGCTTCACCCTCTACTGGACTCTATGAGTACAACTCCCCTCCAATTGCGTACACGCGATGGCCCACTGAAATTTTCATGTACGTAGTTGGCCAGTAGCGCATGTCTACCCATATTCCCGCCTTAGCGGGTATAAAAGCAGGTGCACCACCAGCTGCCCTCATTCCTTTTCTTTCAGTGTCAGCGAGTGCCCACTGACACACCATCTCCTAGGATGTAGTCACCACTTCAAGAACTACATCATCTCTGCCTCAAGATTCTCGGGAGGAAGCACGCCATCGCTGGACTGGATCAGCGCCCGGCCTGCCCGAGCTGCCGAGACATGCCCAGTATCTGCCTATCTGACTACTTCACCGGTCGTGAAGCTCTTCTCACCATGTCTCCTGATGACAGCGAGGAGGAAGAGCGGGAATCTGAGGATGATGCCATGGAGGAGGAGGTCGCTGCTCCAGCGCTCACCACCTCCACTCTGCCTGAGACAGCATCGGCTACCAGACCTGCTCGGTTTTCTGCTGCAGGCTCGTCGCCTGAGCGAGACGGAGGGAAAAAACTTTCTCTCGCTGATGGCTGGATGGTGTGAGGCGCCGCTCTTATCAGACTCGACGTCATGTCTACCAGCGGAGTGTGTCGTGCTTCCACTGCCCCCAAAGCCAGTGAGCCGTCTCCGCCAGGGGTTTTATGGCCGCTGAAGACCAAGACGACAGTCACGGGGGTGGCATCTTTCCTGCGTGCGAGGGGCCATAAAAGCAACGCAGCCAAAGTGGATAAGGTTGCCAGCTGAAAACTGCGTGAATGGAGGATCTTGCTGCATTTGCCTTAATTTGGCTAAAAGTTGCTGGGCGTTGTGCTGATCTGATTAAGTCATTTATTGCCAGTTCAGAGTACAGTGACATGAACTTGTCCTGCACTATTAGAAATGTCTTACCTGTTAGGTGCAACATAAAGGACAGCAATCTGGTAAATGTCCAACCTCAAATATACAAATCCTCAATGCTTTGGTTTTTCATGAATTCAAAAGCAAATAAAAGAAATGGAAACTTTTTAAAAAAAAAGATGGGGCTAGAAATAAATATGGCTACAACCTCCCCATCAACCCCCGTCCTTCCACAGGACAGGAGATGGTAAGATCTACGTTGTGGGTTCTAAGTTTTTTCTTAACCTTTACTCCTTATAGTTTTTTTATGTGTATTGTTATTATTGTTATCATTATGATTATTATTATTATTATTATTAAGGGTCTGGGTGGTTGTGGATAACATGAGGGGGAGTGCAAAGGTGGCATGAGGAAATTATAATACTCACCAGTAAGTCCTTGTATTGTAGGTAGAGAAGGGTACAAAATTTGGTATTTTCATTACCGAACTCTGTCGGTACGACCAGGTACAGATTCACGTAAAATCAAACGGTACCAAGTTTCGGTACCTAAATGCATCATTTTTACTGTGAGGTAGTGGAAGAGTTTGTGCTTTCTGTGCCGCACTTGAACGTTGCATCGCACGCATGACATCAGCAGCAGCGGCCGCGTGTTCAGTCAGAACCAGCAGCTGATTGAAGTTTTTCTCACTTCACTTCTCTAAAACTTTAAGTTCGCTGCAATATTTGTGATGCAAATTGCAGGACAAGTGGCGGGAACACGTCTGATCTGAGGAAGCAGCTGATTAAACACAATATTCTTCTCAAAACTCTGTTCCCGATGCTTCGTCTGCAGCCCGCAGAAAGAAGAGGGAGAAGTCAGACAGGGCCTCGGCGACTGAACAGATGTAATTGAGGGCAGATAATAACCAGCGGGGTTCACAAACTGCTGTTCAAGAACGAAATACGGTGTGAATATTTACTGATTTTACCATCAACTAAGACAGTAAAGCAGTTCCGGGGGGGACGTGCAGGAAACGTCTGTCCCTCCCTCCGTCACATCCAACATCTTATTAAACTCTTCATCACAGCAGAGTTTCCGCACGCGAGTGCACCAGCCACAATATTTACATCTGATAAATAAGAGTCTGCGCCTCTCTGAAACAGTTTGTATGGTTTAACCAGCACGGCAAACACTGTTACTCCAAGCAATCTTGAAAACAGAGAGAACTGCGCCATGGTCAGGCGAAGGGAGCGCTGACAGAGTAGAGGCTTCTCTGCTACAAATCCCCCAGCTGAATCACAACCGGCCACAGACGACCGGCCTCAACAATGCCCCACACCAGACCACAGCACACTTCAGCCCACTGCTAGCAGCACACCAAGGCTGAAGCTGTCCCGGAGCACCAACGAGAATAGGGGACAGTTTACGGGAGAAACGATGGCGGCAGACCGCCTCGCCATTCTCCCTCATTGTTGGTTCATGTAATGTAGATGCTTTCACTGTTTTTTCATTAGAACATGTTACTCTACTATGAGGGCATGATTCCCCTCCCACCTCCGCTATGCTCCTGGTTAGCCATGCGGCCCTGACTGATGTAGCTTCCACTACACCGTCCTACAGGCCGCCGGTAGCTTGTACACGTTACATCTCTGCAGTGGGCCCATCATTCAGGGCCCCTCCATTACGGTTTCACAAGCACAACCACACAACACACCCTCTGCTGTCTCTGTTGTGGAAGCCCCAATGAAACAGCAGAGCACCGTTGTCAACCAGGAAGGAACTACTGTTACCACTCTTTATGAGTGCACGAGAATGATGCAGAAAAAGTAGTCCATGCTTTTGTTATTTCCAGATTGGACTACTGTAATTCCCTGTTATTGGGCTGCCCCAAATATGCCTTGAAAAGTCTCCAGCTGATCCAGAATGCTGCAGCCAGGGTTCTGACTAGAACCAGCAGGAGAGATCATATTTCTCCTGTTCTAGCTTTTCTTCATTGGCTCCCTGTTAAATCCAGGATAGAATTTTAAATTCTTCTTCTCACATATAAAGCTTTCCATGATCAAGCTTCCTTATATATATTAGCAATCTCATGGTTCCATATATTCCAAGCAGAGCAATTCGCTCTCAAACTGCGGGTCTTCTGGTGGTTCCAAGGGCCTCTAAGAGTAGAATGGGAGGCAGAGCATTTGGCTATCAGGCCCCCTACTGTGGAACCAGTTACCAATTCAATCAATCAATCAATCAATCAATCAATCAATCAATCAATCAATCAATCAATCAATCAATCAATCAATCAATCAACTTTTATTTGTATAGCCCTTTACAATAACCAGAATGGTACTCAAAGTGCTTCACAATTAAGCCATAAAAGTACATCGATACATAAAACAGAAAAATCAATAAAACAGGATAAGAAAGAAACAAGAAGTAACTGGGAAGTGCCATAGCGCCGCAGGGTATTAAGAGCCTGTAGGAAACGCATAAAATAAGTTAAAAATAGATGGATAAATAAATAAATAAAAACCTTACCTAAAAAACTAACCTAGATGGAGCTAAAGGCTAATCTAAAAAGGTGGGTCTTTAGCTTTGATTTAAAAAGGCCGAGATCAGTGGTGATGCGAATGTCCAGGGGCAGTTTGTTCCACAACCGAGGAGCAGCAACAGCAAAAGAACGGTCACCCCACTGCTTGTGTCTCGACCTTGGGACCTCAAGCAAAAGCTGACCCGAAGAACGCAGGGCCCTACCGTGATCACGGATAGTTAAAATATCTGATAAATAGGAGGGCGCATGGCCATGAATAGCGTTAAAAACAAACAACAAAAGTTTAAAATCGACTCTGAAACGAACGGGAAGCCAGTGAAGCGACGACAGCACAGGGGTGATGTGTTCACGTCTAGACGTGCCTGTTAAAAATCGGGCTGCAGCATTCTGAACGAGTTGAAGACGTGAAATCAAAGACTGGTTTAGGCCGACATAGAGGGCATTGCAGTAGTCCAGTCTTGAACTAATAAATGCATGAATTGCCTTCTCTAGGTCTTGCCGACTGAGAAAAGGCTTCACTTTGGCCAAGAGGCGAAGCTGAAAAAAACTGGTTCTTACCACGGCGCTAACTTGTTTGTCAAATTTCAGTTTGCTGTCAAATGTTACTCAAGATTCTTGACATGTGATTTAAAAAAGGGGGCCAGAGAATCACAGTCTGTGAGAACATTTGACATGGGAGACGTACCAAACAAAATGCATTCTGTCTTACTGTCATTTAAAAGCAGAAGGTTCTGTGCTAGCCACTGTTTAACATCAGTTAGACAGTCCAGTAACTTATTTAGTGCAGTTTTCCCATTTGATCTCATGGGCAAGTATAACTGCAAATCATCAGCATAAAAGTGAAAAGACAGATCGTGTTTTCTGATGATTGATCCCAGAGGTAACAAATACAAAGAAAAGAGAATGGGGCCGAGAATTGATCCTTGCGGCACCCCACAGGATAGGGATGCATGTGAGGAGCAGAGATCACCGATCATAACTGAAAAGCTCCTATTTTCCAGGTAAGACTTAAACCATTGAAGGGCGTTGCCGCAGATACCAACATGCTGCTCGAGACGAGATACAAGGACTGCATGGTTGACTGTATCAAAGGCCGCTGTAAGATCCAGCAGCACCAGCGCTGCAGGATGCCCGGCATCCACAGATAAGGCAATGTCATTCTGCACCTTTAACAGTGCTGATTCAGTACTATGTCGGGATCGAAAGCCAGACTGGAATTTTTCTAAAACTGAGTTGTCCTCTAAAAATGTCTGTAATTGAATAAAAACAATCTTTTCCAAAACCTTAGAAAGAAAGGGCAGATGTGAAACAGGCCTGAAATTAGACAACACAGAGGAATCAAGGTGTGTTTTTTTCAAAAGGGGCCTAACCACAGCATGCTTGAA